>RXID01014295.1:200000-202500 GCA_005019695.1 Trichopus zeylanicus subsp. travancoricus | reverse complement strand
GAGTAACTAAGACCAATTCAGTCCAGTTTTCATGTTCCAATTGAACACTTTTCATCTATAATCAAAAGAGAAGATTATTCTTTTTACCAAACATAACATATGCAGATCAAATCATGATCTTATAACTTATAATAAGATAATAAGAACAAGTAATAAGAACAAGAGATCTTTCTCGATCAATCCCCTTGCCCCTCATTCTTCAAGAATCAAAAAGATCCTTTTCGAGTTTGAATTTGTTCATTTGGAATCTGGGCTCTTCTATCTTCTACTTAATTTATTTATATTTACTTCTATTTTTTGTTTTATTCTTTATTTCATTTTGATTTTCTTTCCCTCTATTTTTATTCCCTTCCATCATTCCTTAAGTTCCATAGGTTTGTTAATCTTGTAGAATCTGACCCATTTTCTCATCGAGCGAAGGGTACGAAATAAATCAGATTGATTTTTCGATCAAAAGTACTATGTGAAACCTTCGGCTTTTTTCCTCTTCCTCTATCCTCTATTCCATAGGTACAACATTTGAATCAATAGAGAACCTTTTCTTTTGTATGAATCAATATTATTACATTCCAATTCCTTCCCGATACCTCCCAAGGAAAATCCCAAATTGGATCCAAAATTGACGGGTTGGTGTGAGCTTATCCATGCCAGTTATGCACTCTTCAAATAGGAATCCATTTTCTGAAAGATCCTGGCTTTTGTGCTTTGGTGAGTCATCCGAGATCCTTTCAATGACCTATGTTGTGTTGAAGGGATATCTATATGATCTGATCAATTGCATAAGACCCGCGGTAACAACAGAACAGGGGGAAGTATACAGAAAAGACAGTTCTTTTCTATTATATTAGTATTAGTTAGTGATCCTGGCTCGTGAGTCCTTTCTTCCATGATGAACTGTTGGTACCAATCCTACATTTTATTTTGTCTCTGTGGACCAAGGAGAAAGTGGGCTCAGTGGTAAGAGGGTTGTACCTTGAGAGAAGCAAGGGGGTCAACCTGCTTCAAATATACAGCATGGATTCTGGCAATGGAGTTGGACCCTCATGTCGATCCGGAGGAATTAGTCTTTTGACAAAGGTCAATCTTTGCTTGCTAGGCAAGAGAGGATAGCAAGTTACAAATTCTATCTCGATAGGACATGTATTATTATGAAAATCATAAATGAACATGAAGTTAAGTAGTTAATGGTGAGGTTACCATTATCCTTTTTGTAGTGACGAATATTGTATGTGTTCCTAAGAAAAGGAGTTTGTCCATTTCATTTTTTTGAGGTCTCCAAAAAGAGGAAAAAGGGTGTGGAAACACATAGGAACTCTTGAATGGAAATTGAAAAGAAATGTAGCTCCAGTTCCTTCAAAAATGGTAAGATCTTTGGCACAAGAAGAAGGGGTGATCGGTATCATCTTGACTTGGTTCCACCTTCCCTCTTTTTTTAACAATATTGAGTCGGGTTCTTTTCCTACTAGTATCAAATAGAACATGCTGAACAAAATCTTCTTCATATAAAACAAAACCTACTCGATTTAGATCAGGAAAATCATACAGATTTTATGAAATCATGTGCTATGGCTTGAATCCATAGTCAATCCTATTTCCAATAGGACCAGTTGACAATGAAATCCCATTTTTCCCATTATTTTACTCTATCCATATCCATAATAGTAATAATGCAAAAAGAAGGTCCGGCTCCAAGTTGTTTAGGAATAGTGGAATTGAGTTTCTCAACCCTTTGCCTTAGGATTAGTTAGTTCTATTTCTCGATGGGGCCAGGAAGGGATATAACTCAGTGGTAGAGTGTCACCTTGACGTGGTAGAAGTCATTAGTTTGAGCCTGATTATCCCTAAACCCAATGGGAGTTTTTCTATTTTGACTTGCCCCCTTGCCATGATCAAACGAGAATGGATAAGAGGCTCATGGGATTGACGTGATAGGGTAGGGATGGCTATATTGCTGGGAGTGAACTCTAGGCTAATATGAAGCACATGGGTACAAGTTATGTCTTGAAATGAAAGATAGTTCTAAATCTACTTTGTCCATGAACAAGGAAGCTATAAGTAATGCAACTATGAATCTCATGGGGAGTTCGATCCTGCTCAGGATGAACGCTGGCGGCATGCTTAACACATGCAACGCGGATGGGAAGTGGTGTTTCCAGTGGCAGACGGGTGAGTAATGCATAAGAACCTGCCCTTGGGAGGGGAACAACAACTAGAGATGGTTGCTGATACCCCATAGGCTGAGGAACAAAAGGAGGAATCTACCCAAGGAGGGGCTCGCATCTGATTAGCTAGTTGGTGAGGCAACAATGGGGAATTTTCTGCAATGGGCGAAAGCCTGATGGAGTAATGCCACATGGAGGTAGAAGGCCCACGGGTCATGAACTTATTTTTTCGGAGAAGAAGCAATGTCTCCGAAGCAATGATGGTATCTGAGGAATAAGCATTGGCTAACTCTGTGCTAGCAGCTGCAGTAAGATAGAGGATGCCAGCATTATCCAAA
>RXID01014295.1:97500-197500 GCA_005019695.1 Trichopus zeylanicus subsp. travancoricus | reverse complement strand
ACCGAAACATGCCACTGAAAGGCTCTATTGAGAAAAAAAGATGGGTTGTCAAGAATGTAGAGGAGGTAGGATTGGCAGTTGGTCAGATCTAGTATGGATCTTACATGGATGAGAGTTGGAGTTGGCAGCTCTCCTAGGGTTCCCTCATCTGGGATCCCTAGGGAAGAGGATCAAGTTGGCCCTTGTGAATAGCTTGATGCACTATCTCCCTTCAACCCTTTGAGCGATATGTGGCAAAAGGAAGGAAAATCCATGGACCGACCCCATCGTCTCCACCTCGTAGGAACTACGAGATCTTCGGCATCCTTAGGGTCACGGACCAACCATAGACCCTGTTCAATAAGTGGAATGCATTAGCTGTCTGCTCTCTAGTTGGGCAGTAAGGGTCAGAGAAGGGCAATCACTTATTCTTAAACCAGCATTCTTAAAACCAAAGAGTTAGGCAAAAAAAGGGGGAGAGCTCTCCATTCCTATTCTCCTATAGATGGATTCTCCGAAACCACAAGAATCCTTAGAATGGGATTCCAACCCAACACCTTTTAAGAAGAGTTGCTCTTTGGAGAGCACAGTATGATGAAAGTTGTAAGCTATGTTCAGGGGGGGAGTTATTGTCTATCATTGGCCTCTATGGTAGAATTAGTTGGGGAGGCCTGAGAGGCAGTGGTTTACCTTATGGCAGATGCCAGCGGTTCGAGTCTGCCTATCTCCAACCCGTGAACTTAGTTGATACTATGATAGCACCCAATTTTTCTGATCCAGTAGTTCAATCTATGATTTCTCATTCATGGATGTTGATAAGATCCTTCCATTTAGCATTAGCAGCACCTTAGGATGGCATAGCCTTAACATTAATGGCTAGGTTCAAATGAGGAAAGGCTTACGGTGGATACCTAGGCACCTAGAGATGAGGAAGGGCGTAGCAAGTGACAAAATGCTTTGGGGAGTTGAAAATAAGCATAGATCTGGAGATTCTTGAATAGGTCAACCTTTCAAACTACTGCCAAATCCATGGGCAGGCAAGAGACAACCTGGTGAATTGAAACATCTTAGTAGCCAGAGGAAAAGAAAGCAAAAGTGATTCCCATAGTAGTGGCGATAAAAATGGGAGCAGCCTAAACTGTGAAAATGGGGTTGTGGGAGAGCAATACAAGCATCGTGCTGCTAAGCGAAGTGGTTGAGTACTACACCCTAGATGGTGAGAGTCCAGTAGCTGAAAGCATCACTAGCTTACGCTCTGACCCTAGTAGTATGGGGTACGTGGAATCCCGTGTGAATCAGCAAGGACCACCTTGCAAGGCTAAATACTCCTGGGTGACCAATAGTGAAGTAGTATCATGGGGTAGTGAAATAGAACATGAAACTGTGAGCTCCCAAGCAGTGGGAGGAGAATGTCATCTCTGACCATGTGCCTGTTGAAGAATTAGCCGATGACTCATAGGTAGTGGCTTGGTTAAGGGAACCCACCAGAGCCATAGAGAAATTCCTTGACGGATATGTTTTGACCCATACAAAAGACGTAATGATCTGGGCACTATCTCGGAGAGAGGCTCGGTGAAATAGACATGTCTATGAAGATGCGGACTACCTGCACCTGGACAGAAAGTCCCTATGAAGCTTTACTGTTCCTTGGGATTGGCTTTGGGTGTTTCCTATGCAACTTAGGTGGAGGGCAAAGAAGGCCTCCTTTCGAGGGGGGGCCCGAGCCATCAGTGAGATACCACTCTAGAAGAGCTAGAATTCTAACCTTATGTCAGGACCTACGGGCCAAGTGAGAGTCTAAGGTAGACAGTTTCTATGGGGTGTAGGCCTCCCAAAGTGTAATGGAGGCATGCAAAGGTTTCCTCAGGCCAGACGGAGATTGGCCCTCGAGTGCAAAGGCAAAAGGGAGCTTGACTGCAAGATCGACCCGTCGAGCAGGGATCAAAGTCGGCCTTAGTGATCTGACGGTGCTGAGTGGAAGGGCTGTCGCTCAATGGATGAAAGTTACTCTAGGGATAACAGGCTGATCTTCCCCAAGAGTTCACATCAACAGGAAGGTTTGGCACCTCGATGTCGGCTCTTCGCCACCTGGGGCTGTGTAGTATGTTCTAAGGGTTGGGTTGTTCACCCATTAAAGTGGTACGTGAGTTGGGTTTAGAACGTCATGAGATAGTTTGGTCCATATCCGATGCAGGCGTTAGAGCATTGAGAGGACCTTTCCCTAGTATGAGAGGACTGGGAAGGATGCACCTTTGGTGTACCGGTTATCATGCCCACAGTAAATGCTGGGTAGCCAAGGGCGGAGCGAAATAATTGCTGAAAGCATCTGAGTAGTAAGCCCAGCCCAAGATGAGTGATCTCCTATTCTGACTTCCCTAGAGCCTCTGGTAGCACTGCTAAGATAGCAATGGGTTCTCTGCCCCTACAAGGATGGAGCAATAGAAGTTTTGCGAATCCAAGATAAGATCACGACGAGACGAGCCGTTTATCATTATGATAGGTGTCAAGTGGAAGTGCAGTGATGTATGTAGCTGAGGCATCCTAATAGACCGAGAGATTTGAACCTTGTTCCTACATAACTTGATCAATTGGATCGGGCACTCATCATCCATTTTCATTGTTCAACTATTTGACAACATGAAAAAACCAAAAAAATGCTTCGCCCTTCTCTATCTATCCAAGGGATGAAAGGGCAGAGGCCTTTGGTGTCCCTTCCAGTCAAGAAGTCAAGAATTGGGGCCTCACAATCACTAGCCAATATGCTTTTCTCTCAGCCATTCTTCGTTCATGATTTGATATTCTGGTGTCCTAGGTCTAGAGGAACCACACCAATCCATCCCAAACTTGTTGGTTAAACTCTACTATAGTGACGATACTGTGGGGGAGGTCCTGCGGAAAAAATAGCTTGATGCCAGAATGATAATGGTAAAAAGCTTAACACCTCTTATTTTACTTTTTAAATAGGAAAAAAATCAAAATAAAAAATGCAAAGGTCGTCTTATTCAAAACCCCAATTATGACATCTCTTCTCTCCCACTTCACACCTCGGAACACACTATTCTTAAAGTCTTTATAGAGAGAAAGGCGCTTTCACATCTTCTTAACTCAAAATAGCTGAGGAGAGGAAAGGTTCCTTTTTGAGGGTACTCTCGGGAACAGATCCAGTGGAGACAGGTGGGGTCTATAGCTCAGAGGATTAGAGCACATGGCTACGAACCACGATGTCGGGGGTTCGAATCCCTCCTCACCCATAATCGACCCAAAAAGGAAGGACCTTTCCTTTACCTCTAGGGGTAGGAAAATCATGATTAGGATAGTGGACACAAAGCTATTGAACTATGGGTCTTTTGTCGAAATGGGTAGAGTAAGTACAAGTATACAAGTATTAATAGCATAGCTAAAATGCGTTCCTTGTCATTGTCATTAATATGTTTGCTCGCGGTAATTGTGGCCTATCGAGAGAATTGATGACTGCATCTTTGATGCATTGCTAATACATCATCTGAGAATTCTTAATTGGCTATTTACAAGGGATTATCCTGGATCTACACCGAAGATGATGATTCTCAAATATCATAAGAATGGGATACGATGAGATAGAATGCAATGGAAACAAAGACAAGGAATGGGTTACCTACTCCTAACGGTCAAAGCAAGCCCTTTATTTATTTTTTTCATTCAATTCTTCATTCTTGAATTAGGAATTAATCAAATCTCCCCAAGTAGGATTCGAACCTATGACTAGTCAGTTAACAGCCAACTGCTCTACCACTGAGCTACTGAGGAACAACGGGAGATTCAATCTCATAGAATTCAATGCCCATTCTCAACCCATGAGCAATATTAGTCCAAAGCTTCCTTCGTAACTCCCAAAACTTCTTCGTAGTGGCTCCATTCCATGCCTCATTTCAAAGTGGCTCTATTTCATTATATTCCATCTATATCCCAATTCCATTCATTTAATATCCCTTTGGTGTCAATGACATAAGAGATGAGATTTCATTCAATCAAAGAAGATGATATCATTGACGTAAGAGATGTCATTTATAGTCCCTATATATGGAAAGTTAAGAAATCATCATATAATAATCGAGAAATTGCAATAGAAAAGATAAAAAAGGGAGGTTTGTGATAATTTTGAAATCTTTTCCACTAGGTAATCTATTATCCTTATGCATGAAGATAATAAATTCGGTCCTTGTGGTTGGACTCTATTATGGATTTTAGACCACATTCTCCATAGGGCCCTCTTATCTCTTCCTTCTGTGAGCTCAGTTTATGGAAGAAGGAACCGGAGGTATCAACAACAACAAGTTTTTTATTACAGGACAACTCATGATGTTCATATTGATCTATTATGCGCCTCTGCATCTAGAATTGGGTAGACCTCATACAATAACTGTCCAAGTTCTACCATATCTTTTGTTTCATTTCTTCTGGAATGAGCAAAAAAACTTTTTTGATTATGGATCTACTATCAGAAATTCAATGCATAATCTCAGCATTCAATGTGTATTCTTGAATAATCTAAATTTTCAATTATTCAACCATTTCATTTTATCAAGTTCAACATTAGCCAGATTAGTCAACATTTATATGTTTCGATGCAACAACAAGATGTTATTTGTAACAAGTAGTTTTCTTGGTTGGTTAATTGGTCACATTCTATTTATGAAATTGGTTGGATTGGTATTATTTTGGATATAGCAAAATCATTCTATTTGACCTAATAAGTACCTTGTGTCAGAATTGAGAAATTCTATGGCTCGAATCTTTAGTATTGTCTTATTTATCACCTATGTCTACTATTTAGGCAAAATATCATCACCTATTGTCACTAAGAAACTAAAAGAAACCTCAGAAATGGAAGAAGGGGGAGAAAGTGAGGAAGAAAGTGATGTAGAAACAACTTCTGAAATGAGGGAGACTAAACAGGAACAAGACCACTGAAGAAGACCCTTCCTTTTCTTTGGAAGAAAAGAAGGATCCGGACAAAATAGATAAAACAGAAGAGATCTGAGCAAATGAAAGGAAAAAACAAAGGATGAATTCTACTTTCACTTTAAAGAGACATGCTATAAAGATAACCCAGTTTACGAAGATTCTTATCTTGTTACCCATCAAGATAATTGGCAATTGGGAAGACTTAAAGAAGATAAAAAAAGAAAAGATTATTTAATATATAAAAAATCTCTTGTGAATTTTCTTTTCGATTATAACCAATGAAATCGTCCATTGTGATATATAAAAAATGATCAATTTGAAAATGCTGTGCAAAATGAAATCTCACAATATTTTTTTTCTACATGTCCAAGTGATGGGAAAAAAAAATCTTTTACATACCCGCCCAGTTTATCAATTTTTTCGGAAATGTTAGAGTGAAAACTTTTTTTGTACATGATAGAAAAACTATCCCATGAAGACCTATATAATCATTGGGTTTATACCAATGAACAAAAAAAGTACAACTTGAGCAATGAATTACTAAGTAGAATACAGGTTCTAGAAAACTCTTTTCTAGATATGCTCAAAAAAAGAACCAGATTGTACAATGATGAAAATGAACAAAAATGCTTGCACAAAGTATATGATCCTATTTTGAATGGACCATAGTGTGGGACAATGAAAAAAAATATTCATCCAATTGTTCTCAAATTGGTCCATTCAACGGCTCGAAATATAATAATATAACAAAAGAATTGGATGCCATAATTCCAATTATGGATTTTCTGGGTTCCTTAGGTACCTAAAATACCAAATTTTTATTCATCTTACCATTTAATAACTTATAATCAGATTTTGTTAAAGAAGTTTTTGCTACTTGAGAATTTTCATTTTAAACAGACTTTCCAATTACTTGAAGTACTTCAATACTATTTAATAAATGAAAATAGGAGGATCTGTAGTCCTGATCCATGCAGTAACATCGTCTTGAATCCATTCCCTTTGAATTGGTACTTTCTCCATCACAATTATTGTGAAGAGACATCTACAATAATTATCCTTGGACATTTTTTTTGTGAAAATATATGTCTATTCAAATACAGACCATACATAACAAAATCTGGTCAAATTATAGTTGTTCACATTGATCCCTTAGTTATAAGATCAGCTAAGGCCTATTTGGCCATTCTGGGAGCAACTATTCATGGACATTATGGGAAAATCCTTTTTGAAGGAGATACATTAGTTACATTTAACTATGAAAAATCAAGATCTGGTGCACAACACAGGGTCTTCCAAAAGTGGAACAAGTCTTAGAAGTGCATTCGGTTGATTCCATATTGATGAACCTAGAAAAGATAGTTGGGAGTTGGAACAAATGTATACCAAGAATTCTCAAAAGCCCTTGGGGATTCTTGATTGGGGCTGAGCTAACCATAGCTCAAAGTCGTATCTCTTTGGTTAATAGGATTCAAAAGGTTTATCGATCCCAGGAGGTACAGATCCATAATAGACATATAGAAATTATTGTACGTCAAATAACAACAAAAGTTTTGGTTTCAGAAGATGGAATGTCTAATGTTTTTTCACCTGGAGAATTCATCTGATTATTGCGAGCAGAATGTGCAGGACATACTTTGGACAAAGCGATTTGTTATCAGGAAATCTTATTGGGAATAATAAAGGCATCTCCGAATACTCAAAGTTTCATATCTGAAGTGTGTTTTCAAGAAACCTCTCAGGTTTTAGCAAAATCTGCTCTAAGAAATCGTATTGATTGGTTGAAAGGCCTACAAGAGAAGATTGTTCTGAGGGGGATTATACATATTAGTACTGGATTTAAAAAATTAGTGTACCATTCAAGACAAGACAAAAAATTCATTTGGAAATCAAAAAGAATAATCTATTCTCATTAGAAATGAGAGATATTTTGTTACACCACAAAGAATTATTTTGTTATTGCCTCCCAAAAAATTTATATGAGACATTAGAACAATCATTTACAGGATTTAATGATTCCTAAAAGGAGATTCACTTTTCTCTCCTTTAATTTATCTCTGGTCTATTGATTTTGTAATAAAAAAATAAGTAATTAAAAGAATTTAATGGTTTGGACCGCGTATTGTATTGACGGTCAATCCGCGGTATAAGGTTCTCTTGGAACAATTATTATTATTTCTTTTTTCGGGGTATCTCGTCTCTTTGTAAAAATAAAAACAAAGAGGGAATTGGGGGAAAATGCCAAGAAGATATTGGAATGTCAATTTGCAAGAGATCATGGAAACAGGGGTTCATTTTGGTCATGGTACTAGGAAATGGAATCTCTGCAAAGCGTAAAGGTATTCATATTACAAATCTTACTAGAACTACTCATTTTTTATCAAAAGCCTGTGATTTAGTTTTTGATGCAGTAAGTAGAGGAAAAAAGCTTTTTAATCGTTGGTACCAAAAATAAAGTAGCAGATTCAGTAGCATCAGCTGCAATAAGGGGTCGGTGTCATTATGTTAATAAAAAATGTCTCAATGGTATGTTAATGAATTGGTCTATAATGAAAATGAGACTTCATCAGTTCAGAGACTTAAGAGCAGACTATAAGATGGGCAAACTCAACTGTCTCCCAAGAACAAAAAGAGATGTAGCGATGTTGAAGAGAAAATTAGTTCCTTTGCAAACATATCTGGGTGGTATCAAGTATATGATGGGGTTGCCCGATATTGTAATCATCCTTGATCAGCAAGAAGAATATATGGCTCTCCAAGAATGTGTCATTTTAGGTACTCCGACAATTATTTAATCGATGCAAATAGTAAACCAGATCTCGCATATATTTCGATCCCAACCAACGATGACGCTATAGCTTCAATCTGATTAATTCTCAACAAATTAGTATCCGCAATTTGTGAGGGTCATTCTATCTATATAGGAAATCCTTTATTATTATTCAAAATAAAAAAGGTTAATTATTAATTATTTGATTTGGGAATTCCATAGATTTATTGGATCGATTACTATTACTTGAATTTTTCAAAAGAGATAAATAAGTAAAGTACTGGGAATATTGATCTTATGTGATTGCATGTAAATAGAAATATATGGATTAAAATGGGTGAAATCAGAAAGAGATGGTTGAATAAAAATAATTCCTTTTTTTTAAAGTTCGATTTTTGTCAGAGGACAATGTGAATGTTATAGCATGTTCCATTAAAACACTTAAAGGGTTTTATGATATATCGGGTGTAGAAGTAGGCCAACATTTCTATTGGCAAATAGGAGGTTTGCAAATCCATGTCCAAGTACTTATCACTTCTTGGGTCGAAATTGCTATCTTATTGTGTTCAGTCATCAGAGCTGTTCAGAATCCACAAACCATTCCAACTGATGGTCAGAATTTCTTTGAATATATCCTTGAATTATTTGAGACTTGAGCAAAACCCAAATCAGAGAAGAATAAGGTCCTTGGGTTCCCTTTATTGGAACTATGTTCCTACTTATTTTTTTTCCTAACTGGACAGGTGCTCTTTTACCTTGGAAAGTCATACAGTTACCTCATGGGAAGTTAGCTACCCCCACAAATGATATAAATACTACTGTTGCTTTAGCTTTACCCATGTCAGTGGCATATTTTTATGCGGGTCTTACAAAAAAAGGGTTGGGTTATTTCAGAAAATACATTCAACCAACCCCAATCCTTTTACCAATAAATATCCTAGAAGATTTCACTAAACCTTTATCTCTTAGTTTTTGACTTTTTGGGAATATATCGGCTGATGAATTAGTAGTTGTTGTTCTTGTTTCTTTAGTACCTTTATTAATTCCTATACCCATCATGTTTCTTGGATTATTTACAAGTGATATTCAAGCTCTTATTTTTGCAACCATAGTCATGGCTTATATAAGAGAATCCATGGAGGGTCATCATTAACTAGTCTTCAAACAAAATAGTCTTTTTTTTTAACTTATTTTAATTCATGTATGGTTCAAGAGAATTCACTCGATTGGGGAACATAATAGATACAAATATGTATGTATAGTATTGTATAGTATATATGACCCATAATCGTGGCAGGTCAAGCTATATTATAGAAGAAAGAAAGGTATATTTGATATTAGATATTCATTATATTATAGGGGATTATTCCTATATATTATTTATCTCTATATAATATATTTTATATACAATTTACAGTCCCCTCTATTTATATAGAGATGTATTCCAATGCAATTTTCTTCTCTTTTGTCTGTGACTATGCATAGATTGAATGAAAAAATAGATGAACTCGGGAATGGAATAGAGTAGAAAATGAAGAATTGATGAAAGAATGGTTCCAAAGAAACAAGTTCAATAACTAGAGCTGTATGCATCATATGGATTTACAAAAAAACTTATCGCGGGTAGAAATTAAAAAAAATAAGATATGGAAATAGTTCTGATAATTCAGTAGATTCGGTAATATTTTTATTGTAATTCAGAATTTTTAGTTACTTTGACTCGATGATGGATCTTAGTCAAAAAATGTAATAATTCATTGGTTGCTTGTATTATTAACCATTTCGTTTTTCTTGGTGCAATGAACTTACCATGAATCCATTGATTTCTGTCGCTTCCATTATTACTGCTGGATTGGCTATAGGCCTTGCTTCTATTGGACCTGGAGTTGGTCAACGTACTGCTGTAGGCCAAGCTGTAGAAGGTATTGCGAGGCAACCAGAAGCAGAGGGTAAAATACAAGGTACTTTATTGCTTAGTCTAGCTTTTATGGAAGCTTTAACAATTTATGGACTGGTCGTGGCATTGGCGCTTTTATTTGTGAATCCTTTTGTTTAATGTAATCCTAGAAATGGGAAAAAGTACCTTTTTCATTAATTTCATTAACTCAGACTTGCTCTTTGTTTCGTCAAATTATAGCAAGACTTTACTCGTAGAATAGAAAATTATTTCTAGAATTTTCTATTTTTCTTGAGACAATACCCCTACCCTACGTAGAACTGATTTGAAGATGGGGAATTCACAGATCTATTCACTTTTTTTCTTCTCATCCTTATTACACTAGAAACTTTCACTTTTAGAGAGCCTTTGAACAAAGAACAAAGGAGATATTTCGCAATTGACATGAAACCTAAGACAATAATACTACTTTATTCAAAATTGGAAATTTCACTAAAAAATAAGAAAAAATGTTAATGAAAATGGAAAATAGAAAAATAAAAAAAATAAGAAAGAAATCAATTCAAAAAAGACAAGTGAGATGATAGAAAAAGAATTCTGGTTCTTTCTTAGTCCTATCTATATTATATGAAGCATATGAAAAATGTAACCTATTCTTTTGTTTCTTTTGAACACTGGCCATTTGCAGAAAGTTTCGGGTTTAATACTGATATTTTGGCAACAAATCTAATAAATCTAAGTATAGTGCTTGGTGTATTGATTTTTTTTGGAAAAGGAGTGTGTGCGAGTTGTCTATTTCAAAAATAGGTTGGATCCAACCGGTAGTACTTTAATATAATAGATTTCTTTTTCTTATTTTTTATTGTATTTTTAAATACAATAAAAAATAAGAAAGAAAGGTGGACAATCTCGACGAATTGCTTATGAATAAATTCCATTCAAAAATAATATAATATAATATATGTAAGAACCATAACATTTCCTGATTCATTGGTAAATCAACTTTAATTTTCTATCAACCAATAATGTGAGACCATTAACATGGTTAAAGCCAAACTGTTTGAAGTCCAGGCATAACATGGGTATTCTTTCTACCACTTAGTGTTAGTACTAAAATGATTTTCATTTTAAAATGAATAGTTAGTAATTTATCCGATATAAGACACTCATATCGATAAAATGATTTCAACTATTTACTAGTTACTATAAAAAAAATGTATTAGAAAAAAATAGGCACCTTGCCTCTTTTTATCCAATGCCGAATCGATGACCTATGTATATAAAAATGAAGAAATTTTTGGATTTGCAGAAAGGGCATAAACAAATTTATATTATATTAAAATAAAATATTTCAATTTCAAATAACAAATAATATTTATTTCAAATATATTAAAATGAAATATCTATTATAGATATATCTTTGTATTTTATATATATTTGTATTTGAAATTTAATAAAGAACAAATTAAATAAAGAAACAACTTTGATGAAATTATAGATTTTTGTTTGGTCTGAAGAGTCCTTTTACTAGAATAGAACATTCTGGTCTTGTATCAGTTTCGATGAAGAAAAGATGGGGCAGGCTAATTACATTAAATGATATGGAAGTCGTAAAATTATATTATATAGTAAGATAATCTACTTTCATTAAATGATTTATTAGATAATCAAAAATAGAGGATTGTGAGTACTATTCAAAATTCAGAAGAATTGCATGAAGGGGGAATTGAGCAGCTTGAGAAAGCTCGAACTCGCTTATAGAAAGTGGAAATGGAAGCAGATGAGTATCGAATTAATGGATACTATGAGATAGAACGAGAAAAAGTAAATTTGATTAATGCTACTTGTGATAGTTTGGAATGATTAGAAAATTACAAAAAAAGGAAACCCTTCTTTTTGAATAATAAAGAGTGATTAATTAGGTACGACAACGAGTTTTCTAGCAAGCCTTACACGGAGCTCTAGGAACTTTGAATAGTTGTTTGAATAGTGATTTACATTTCCATATCATCAGTGCTAATATTCATATCCTCGCAGCAATGGAAGAAATAACTGATTAATCCTTCTACTTTTGCTTTAGTTGAAACTTTAGGTTTTTTTTTTTGCTTCCAAAAAAGAATAAAGAGAAAATAATGGTAACCCTTCGAGCCGATGAAATTAGTAATACTATCCGTGAACGTATCGAACAATGTAATAGAGAAGTAAAGATTGTGAATACGGGTACCGTACTACAAGTAGGCGATGGTATTGCTCGTATTCATGGTCTTGATGAAGTCATGGCAGCCGAATTAGTAGAATTTGAAGAGGGTACAATAGGCATTGCTCTGAATTTGGAATCCAATAATGTTGGTGTTGTATTAATGGGCGACGGTTTGATGATACACGAGGGAAGTTTTGGAAAAGCAACAGGAAAAATTGCTTAGATACCTATCAGTAAGGCTTATTTGGGTCGTGTTATAAATGCTCTGGCTAAACCTATTGATGGGAGGGGGGAAATTTCAGCTTCCAAATGTCACTTAATTGAATCTCCTGCCTCAGGTATTATTTCAACATGCTCCATATATGAGCCTCTTCAAATGGGACTTATTGCTATTGATTCCATTATCCCTATAGGACGCGGTCAATGAGAATTAATTGTTGGGGACAGGCAGACCGGCAAAATGGCAGTAGTCACAAATACTATTCTCAACCAAAAGGGGCAAAATGTAATATGTGTTTATGTAGCTTTTGGTCAAAAAACATCTTCTGTGGCTCAAGTAGTGACTACCTTTCAGGAGTGAGGGGTGATGGAATACACTATTGTGGTAGCCGAAATAGCGGATTCACCTACTACATTACAATATCTTGCACCTTATATAGGAGTGGCTCTAGCTGAATATTTTATGCATCGTGAACAACATACTTTAATAATTTATGATGATCTCTCCAAACAAGCACAAGCTTATCGCCAAATGTCTCTTCTATTAAGAAGATCCCCTCGTCATGAAGCTTATCTGGGAGATGTTTTTTATTTGCATTCACGCCTTTTGGAAAGAGCTGCTAAATCAAGTTCTCATTTAGGTGAAGGAAGTATGACCGCTATACCAATAGTTGAGACTTAATCTGGGGATGTTTCAGCTTATATCCCCACTAATGTAATTTCCATTACAGATGGACAAATATTTTTTTCTACCGATCTATTCAATGCTGGAATCTGACCTGCTATTAATGTGGATATTTTTGTTTCCAGAGTGGGATATGTAGCTCAAATTAAAGCTATGAAACAAGTAGCCAGCAAATCAAAATTGGAACTAGCTCAATTCGCAGAATTAGAAGCCTTTGCATAATTCGCTTCTAATCTCGATAAAGCTTCTCAGAATCAATTGGCCAGAGGTCAACGATTACGTGAGTTGCTCAAACAATCTCAATCAGATCCTCTCATGGTAGAAGAACAAATAGATATTATTTATACTGGGGTGAATGGATATCTTGATCCATTAGAAATTGGGCAGGTAAAGAAATTTTTTGTTCAGTTATGTACTTACTTAAAAAAGAATAAACCTAAATTCCAAGATATTATATCTTCTACCAAGACATTCGCTAAAGAAGCATAAATCCTTTTGAAGGGAATTGTTCAAGAACAGATTGAGTTCTTTCTACTTCAAGAACAAACATAAATTTCTCATTCTTATTCTTAGTATTAGTAACAAGACTAATAGTTGAGAAATATATATATATATATATATATATGTATATGTATGTATATATTTGATCCGAATCATTAGAAAAGAAATGGATTTCTTGACATGGCCATTAAAAAAAAAAGAATAATTGAAAAAAAAGAAATCGCGTCCAATAGGATTTGAACCTATACCAAAGGTTTAGAAGACCTCTGTCCTATCCATTAGACAATGGATGCTTTTTCATTCCCATTTTCTTCTTTTGCAGTCTTCACCTTTTGTTCAAATAAAATCTGATTACACATAAATAAATGAATTTTTATTCCCTAAAAACAAAAAAGGATGCATATTCCATTTTATGATGTATGTATATGTATAAGAAATATAGAGTGGGTAGTGGGCATCGAACCCGCATCGTTAGCTTGGAAGGCTAGGAGTTATAGTCGACATTGGTTGATTATTTTTAACGTCTCTAATTCAAAATTGAACATGAAATTTTGGTTTCATTCAGCTCCTTTATGGAAAATTGATGTATTTCCAGATCTAAGATCTTAAACAAAAAATAGAAATAAAAAATTTTCAATGTATGAAGAAAGTCCTAATAAAATTAGATCCATAACATCTATGTCAGCTTGTCTGTCTAAATGCATCCAAGAATACTCACTTTCTAGATGATCCCTCTAGATCTAGTGTAGAGAGATTATACCAAATCTGTCTAGTCTAGTTACTTCATTCCCTATTTCTACTCGTGGGATCCTGGGGAAAATAATTTTGTTTTTCCACCAAGCTGAAACAATATGCCGATCATTCAAGTAAACCAAAACCCTCGTTCTCTGGCTAATTAGGCTTCAATTTTCCTTTTACAACAAAAAAATTGAAGATCTAGTTATGATGGGAAATAAACTTTTGGATCTTTATCCATATATCTTTTATTCATATTTATATTCATACTTATTCAATTGGAAGAGTTGATCCAATTCAAAATAAAAAAAAAATGCTTTGCAACTCCATAATCCTTTTTTTTTTATGGAATTTTGGATACAAATCATGAGAATGTATATATTTCCTCAAATATGCCATTGAGAGGTAAAGGATTAAACCTTTTAAATTTTCAAAATAAAGTTTTGTAGTTTTTTATTTTGAATAAAAATACTGAAAGACCCTTTAACTATTTAAGGGGTTAATAGAACGAATCGCACTTTTACCACTAAACTATACCCGCTACCATATATATTATGATATATAAATAACCATTTGTCGAAGACAAAACAAAAAAAGTGAGATGCAATCAAAACAAAATTGCATCAGAATCGTGAAAATTCTAGTGTTTACACGTACGCTGACTGGGGATTCGAAAAAAAAAGCCGGTGATAGCAGAAAGCTTATTTAAATACCAGAAAGAAGGGGTTATACTTTTTCTTTGCTAGTAAGTCATTATTGGACTGGCAGCCCCGGCCCGAAGAAGTCATTGAAGCCGGACCATAAAAATGATGAATTCTACATATATGGTTCTTTTTTTTTGCTTCTCAACTATTAGATCTTATGAATTCGGTTAAATCGGATCTAAAATTTATTTAAAATTGAAATAAATAAAATAAAGTTTGACTTTTTTTTTGGGGGGGGGGGGGTTCAATTAATTATATTTCTATTCGAAATATGTGTGTTTTGAGATATTGTTATATATATTAACATTGATATATATTAGAATTTAAAATTTTGAGATATTATATTAATATTATTGAGATATTGTTTAATTATATAAACAACATATAATTTATTTATTTTATGTTTTTGTTTATATAAATAAAATGAAATTAATTGATGTATAAATGATTGATTGAATTAAAAGAAGTATTTGCCCGGCCAGTATTTAACCGGGCTGGGGGAATACACTTTTGTATCTCGTCAAAGAAGTAAGGTATTCTTTCTATGGGGATGGGAATATCTGTTTCAAATCATTATTGAAATTCAATTGCTTGTGGATATTGTATATTTTTTCTATATCATAGAATCCTTGAATCCTTAAAACTAGAGTTTTTATCAACTTTTACTTCACATATCACATAAAAAATTTGCAGTTTGGATTTGAATTGGGAGAGATGGCTGAGGGGACTAAAGTGGCAAATTGCTAATCTGTTGTATGAATTATTCATACTGAGGGTTCAAATCCCTCTCTCCCCACTCCTTCTTTCTGATCTCTTGAGAGTTTCGAATTCTATAAAATATCGATCCTTTGATTTTATTTTTTTTTCATTTCTCATGCCCAGGATTACGCCCCGGATCATTGGATAAGAATCTGAATACAAAGAGGGAAACAAAGAATATCACCATTGTGTAAATGAAGAGTTTGAGAGTAAGCATTACACAATCTCCAAAATAAGATCATTTTTTTTAAAAGGGGAATAGATTAGTTATTTATTTTTAGTAATAAAGTAATAAAAAATATAAGGCATATTGGATCCTATCCATTTTTCAAATCTTTTGTTTTTCGAATGAATCAGGAATTTAGAATTTAGGAGAGTATTAAAGATTTTATCTAAAACTTATAGCAGCTTGCCAAACAAAGGCTAAAATAAGAAAGAATACTGGTATGACAAGCATAACGTCTACGATTGGGTTGAAAAGGGCATAAACCTCGGGTAATTTGGCAAAGAAAAAACTAATCAAATAAAAGACAGAATTAATATAGATACAAATTAAACTAAAGATATTAAGCATAACAAACATTTTGTTCTTGTGGATGATACAATTTGATATTTGATTTTGATTGAGTTATTTTTGAAATTTTAAGAAATGAAATAAAAAAAGCAGATCAAATAATTCCTTTTTTATTCCAACTCTTCCAAATTAAAATCTTTCTCTCACTCCATAACAAAATGAGAATAAAGAATAATAAGTAATTCTACTTTTCTACAATATCTTAATTGAATTATAAGTAATGATCAATGAATCTTTTTATTCTATATCATATGTGTTGAATCCTAATAATGATGTCTATCCTATGTATTTGGGTAGGAATTGGCTATTAACTAATATAATTACATTATTAATGATTAGTAGTATTGAACGGAAACCAAAATGGGGTGTGGCCAAGCGGTAAGGCAGTGGGTTTTGGTCCCGTTACTCGAAGGTTCGAATCCTTCCACCCCAGATCAGATTGTTCCTGACTTCTAAGAAAAATTCTCAGAATGATATTTTTTCTTCTATTTGGTTTCTCACAAACATAATCAAGTCTTAAATGCAGATGAAAAAAAAGTATATTATATGCTCATATTACTCATATTTATATTGAAATTGATTGAAATTGAAGATAACTATTTAATTTTAAGTTATTTACTTAGAGAAGCCCCTATATTTAGTATTTAGGAAATGTAAATTATCACACGATGCATTCTGAGTCGAAATGCAAAAGAAAGATCTCTCTATGTCCTTTCCAAACCAAAATCCTCCCAAAATAAATAAATGGGGTATATTAATTCCACATTAAATATATATTGTGTGGAGATTAAAGAGTAAGGAGTTTTTGGTACTAATTTTCTCGCTGGTCTTAAGCTTAAAGTTTATAAAGCTGGGATAGAAAAGCTAAAAATCGAAAAATGGGAAATTGTATTTGGACTTAATCAAATGAATAATTGTAAATCAATGTAGTGTATCGACTAGTAGGGCATTTATATATTTCTATATTCCATTTACTTTATGGAAATGGAATATGGAATTGGTGATGGAGTTGATGAGAAGATTTGGGAATCTGAAGTAAATGCATAAAATAAATGAACAAGGCCTGTGATATGATATTATATATTGTTATTATATTTATTCTTCTATTTTAGTATTCAGTAACAATGGCCAAGAACCCTTTTTCTCAGTTAAGTAAAAAGTATATGTGATTCCTTAAACATTTATGAGTACCTTCGGTAACAATGGTTCGTTGTATATGAGGGATACGAAAGAAAAGATAATAGTCCTATATATATTAATGTTTTCTTTTTCATAGGAAAGCAAAAATAAGGAATGTAATCTGCCCTTATGTGAAACCTTTTCTATTCCATTCCTACGGAAAAACTAGATTCTCAATCTACATTCCTAATTAAAATTTTCAATTAAACCATTGATAATTCAATTGGATATGGTCAAATTTGCGTTTCTTTAGTGAATGAGATATTTGATTTACTTGCTAATTTAATTTGTTTTCTCAACATTCGATTCATATTAACAATAATGTACTGAACAAAGATAATTCGATTATGGATAAATGGATCTGTTTATATCCACCCTATATTGAAATTGAGTTGATTAGTTTTTTCCTTCGCTTCAATCAAATGGTGGGTTGTCGGATTTATTCTATAGTTATGTAAGACATGACATATTTTAGTAACATTAACGAAAATAAAAAATCAAAATTGAGAAAATCAAAATAAATGTCAATTTTTACATCTCTATTAATAGTTTGTTTGTTGTTTTTTAAGCGGATACACCATTTTAGTATTTTGGTGTTTGTTCATAATTTCAAAATTGGTTATTAAAAAATCCTTTTTTTTTCTAGTTTAATGTTTTATTTTTGTCGGGATCATGCATTGCAATTCAATTGGTATTTTTTATTTCGATCGTATCTATATAGCATATTTATCCAGGTTGCTAACTCAACGGTAGAGTACTCGGCTTTTAAGTGCGACTATGATCTTTTACACATTCGGATGAAGCACCAAATTCGTCTACACTATTGCTAGAGTCTATAAGACCATGATTGATCTTGAAAGGTAATGAATGGGGAAAATAGCATGTCATAATAAAAAAAAAGAAATTTGGAATTTAAATTTTAAAAAATCAAAATGGAATTTTGGGTTTATTCTTTAGGTCTAGTGGATAAATGGATAGAGTCTTATGGTCCCAATTCGAGTAAAACAAAAAGCAACGAGCTTATATTCTTAATTTGAATAATTAATTATATGATCTAATTAGATGTTAAAAATAAATTAATACCTGATGGGGGAAAGGATTCTTGTGTAAATGATTCTCTTTATTTTAATTTTTTTTAATCCTAGCTGTTCTTTATTCTAATTATAGTAGAATTATGGGTTGGACACAAATGTGTAGAAGAAATCATATACTGATAAAGAGACTTTATTCCAAAGTCAAAAGAGCGATTAGGTTGCAAAAATAAAGGATTTTCTTGTAATTTTAATGAACATAAAAACATAAACCCATTGGATAGAAAAGTAGAGAAAAAGATCAGTTGATGGGACTCTCCTTATCTCTGGGTATATATTTTCTTACAATTACTATATACATAATATATATCCTGTTCTGACCGTATCGCACTATGTATAATTTGATAACCCAAGAAATGCCCCTTATTTCTTGTTCAAGTAGAAATGAAAATGAAGAATTACAAGGCTATTTAGAAAAAGATGGATCTAGGCAAAGTCACTTCCTATAGTCGCTTCTCTTTCAGGAGTATATTTATACACTTTGCTTATGATTATGGTTTAAATGGTTCGATTTTTGTAGAAATTTTGGATTATGACAATAAATCTAGTTCAGTATTTGTGAAAAAAGTAATTATTTGAATGTATCAACAAAATTATTTGATTCAATTGATGATTCGAGCTAAAATCAAAACGTTGGGCACAAAATATTTTTTTATTCCCAAATGATATTAGAAGGTTTTGCAGTCATTATGGAAATTCCATTCTTGCTGCGATTAGGGTCTTCCCTTAAACAAAAAGAAATACCTAAATCTCAAAATTTTTGATCTATTCATTCAATATTTCCTTTTTTAGAGGACAAATTTTCACATTCTAATTTTGTGTCAGATATATTAATACCCCATCCCACCCATCTGGAAATCTTGGTTCAAATCCTTCAATGCTGGACCCAAGATGTTTCTTCTTTGTATTTATTGCAATTCTTTCTTCAAGAATATTATAATTGGAATAGTTTCATTACTCCAAAAAAATTCTATTTACATCATTTCAATTTCAAATTCAAAAGAAAATCAAAGATTTTTTCGATTCCTATATAATTCTTATGTCTCTGAATGTGAATTTATATTAGTTTTTTTCGTAAACAATCCTCTTATTTACTATCAACATCTTATGGGGCTTTTCTTGAGCGAATGCATTCTATGGAAAAATAGAATAGTTTTTTATAGTAGCGTGTTCTAATTATTTTCATTTTTAGAAGACCTTGTGGTTCTTTAAGGATCCTTTCATGCATTATTTTTGATATCAAGAAAAAGTAATTCTAGCTTCAAAGGGAACTCATCTTATGATGAAGAAATGGAGATCTTACTTTGTTAATTTTTGGCAATATTATTTTCAATTTTGGTCTCAACTGCTTAGGATTCATATAAACCAATTATTAAATTATTCTCTCTATTTTTTGGGTTATCTTTTAAGTGTACTAATAAGTCTTTTGGTGGTAAGGAATCAAATGATAGAAAATGCATTTTTAATAGATACTCTTACTAAGAAATTTGATACTATGGTCTCAGTTATTCCTCTTATTCGATTGTTGTCTAAAGCAAAATTTTGTACTGTATCTGGGCATCCTATTACTAAGCCAATCTAGTCCAATTTATAAAATTTGGATATTATTCATCGATTTAGTTGGATATGTAGAAATATTTTTGATTACCATAGTGGATCCTCAAAAAAGTAGAGTTTGTATCGAATAAAGTATATACTTCGGCTTTCGTGTGCTAGAACTTTGGCTCATAAACATAAAAGTACAGCATGTGCTTTTTTGCAAAGATTAGGTTTGGGATTATTGGAAGAATTCTTTACGGAAGAAGAATAAATTATTTCTTAATCTTACCAAAAGCCCCTTTTCAATTACATGCAGGACGGATTTGGTATTTGGATATTATCTATATCAATGACTTGTGGGATTTTTTATGATTGATCATGAGACCTTAACCTTATGTAATATAATGCAAATTCCATTTATGAAAATAAAATGGAAATTTGATAATTGATCAAGAAAAATTTATGAATTTGCATTCTGAAATGCTCATGGAATAATGTAGTGGTTGAATCAATCGACTATTCCAAATTTTTTTCAGGGTCCAAGTTGTATATGTATACATCGGCAAAGTCGTGTGCAATGAAAAATGCAAGCATGGTTTGGAGAGAGGTTTATTCGTCTCTGACAACAAGAAGGAAAAATTATCTACTCCATCTGACTAGTTCCGGGTTCAAGTCCCGGGCAACCCATACAGAAAGGAAAAAGGTTTTTTTCTATTAGAATTTGAAAATTCAAATTATTTGATTTATTTGATTTAGAAATTGTTCTTGTCAATTTAGTTAAATAAAAAGAAATCTACGGTACGGAGATTGGTTGACATTAACATATAGCGCATGTTATACTCTTAAATAACAAGCCTTTGTATTATCTATATCTAGATTTTAGATAACTAAAGTTAATACGTGTGCTTGGGAGTCCTTGAAAATAGAATAAACCAAGATCTTATCATGACTGTAATTTTAGAGAGATGTGAAAGTACAACCCTATGGGGTTGTTTCTGCAACTGGATAACCAACACTGAAAACCGTCTTTACATTGGATGGTTTGGTGTTTGGATGATCCCTACCTTATTGACTGCAACTTCTGTATTTATTATCACCTTCATTGCTGTTCCTCTGGTAGAGATTGATGGTATTCGTGAACCTGTCTCTGGGTCTCTACTTTATGGAAATAATATTATCTCTGGTGCCATTATTCCTACTTCTGCAGCTATCGGTTTGTATTTTTATCCGATATAGGAAGTGGCATCTGTTGATGAGTGGTTATACAATGGTGGTCCTTATGAGCTCATTGTTCTACACTTCTTACTTGGTGTAGCTTGTTATATGGGTCGTGAGTGGGAACTTAGTTTCCATCTAGGTATGCATCCTTGGATTGTTATTGCATATTCAGCTCCTGTTGCAGCCGCTACTACTATTTTCTTGATCTACCCTATTGGGCAAGGAAGTTTTTTTGATGGTATGCCTTTAGGAATTTCTAGTACTTTCAATTTTATGATTGTATTCCAGGTAGAACACAATATCCTTATGCATCCATTTCACATGTTAGGTGTAGCTGGTGTATTTGGCGGCTCCCTATTTAGTGCTATGCATGGTTCTTTGGTAACCTCTAGTCTTATCAGGGAAACCACTGAAAATGAATCTGCTAATGAAGGTTACAGATTTGGTCAAGAGGAAGAAACTTATAATATCATAGCTTCTCATGGTTATTTTGGCTGATTGATCTTCCAATATGCTAGTTTCAATAATTCTCATTCCTTACATTTCTTCTTGGCTTCTTGGCCTATAGTAGGTATTTGGTTTACTGCTTTGGGTATTAGTACTATGGCTTTCAATTTAAATGGTTTCAATTTCAACCAATCTGTAGTTGATACTCAAGGCCGTGTCATTAACACTTGGGCTGATATTATAAATCGTGCTAATCTTGGTATGGAAGTAATGCATGAACGTAATGCTCACAACTTCCCTCTAGACCTAGCCACTATTGAAGCCCCATCTACAAATGGATAAGACTTTTGTCTTAATGTATATGGATCGTTGAAGGAGCAATATCCAATATCTTGTTCTAGAGTAAGAGATTTGGTATTGCTCCCCCTCTTGAAGTCAAGTTCTTTATCTTTATTATAAGGTTATCTCCTACCAATGAATGATAACTACTTTTGCTACTTTACTAAAATAGAAAATGAAAATGAAAAAAATTAACAACGAGATTTATTATCGTTTCTCGCATGTCTCACGAAAGTTAGAGTAGGGGTGAATTCTCCCAATTTGTGACCTACCATATGATCTGTTATATAAATAGGTAAATGTTCTTTTCCATTATGAATGGCGATTGTATGTCCAATCATTGTAGGTATAATCGTAGATCCTCAAGACCAAGTTACTATTATTTCTTTCTCCTCCCTCATGTTGAGTTTTTCCATTTTTCCCAATAAATGATTAGCTACAAAAGGATTTTTTTTTTTTTGTAACGTGTCACAACGGATTACTACTTTATTTTTACATTTTAAACTATGTTCAATATCTTGATCTAATAAGGTAAGAATAAATAAAATAATGATGAATGGAAAAAAGGGAAAATCCTTTAGCTAGAAAAGGGGTGGATGTAGCCAAGTGGATCAAGGCAGTGGATTGTGAATCCACCATGAGCAGGTTCAATTCCCATCGTTCGCCCATCACATTATTGAAAATTGCAAAAATTTGATTTTCAATATTCTTATTTATGGCGACAAAGAATAAAACTATCATTTTTTTTTCCTTTTCCTACTTCTTCTTCCAAGCGCAGGATAACCCCAAGGAGTTGTGGGTTTTTTCTACCAATAGGGGCTCTTCCTTCACGGCCCCCATGGGGGTGGTCTACAGGGTTCATCACTACTCCTCTTACTATAGGGCACTTACCTAGCCAACACTTAGATCCGGCTCTACCCAAACTTTTTTGGTTCACCCAACATTACCCACTTGTCTAACTGTTGCTAAGTAGTTTTTGGATATCAAACAGACCTCCCCAGATGGTAATCTTAATGTGGCCAATTTACTCTCTTCTGCAATCAGTTTCACTACAACACTTGCTGCTCTAGCTAATTGTCCACCCTTTCGAAATGTGATTTCTGTGTTATGTATGGCTGTGCCTAAGGGCATATCAGTTGAAGTAGATTCTTCCTTTTTATCAATAAAAACCACTTCCCAAACTATATAAGCTTCTTCCAAAGCATACGGCTTTCTAGATGTATATGATGATATCTAGACAGATGGATCTTATATGAATCGTATGATGAAATACCACATGAGTGGATATATAGGAATCCAAATCTACCAAATCACTCATGTTATGATCTTCTAAATCCTAGGTCTCCCCGTTTCGTCATCTAGCTTATGTTCTTCATGTAGCATTCAGACCGAATGACTCTATGAAATTACGTTGCTACTTCTACATATTGCGGGTAACGTAGGAGACATCTCTATTTTTCCCCCCAAGCTATTTTTACCTTTACCAACTTGATCTTATTGCGCCCAGTAACAGACATTCATGAACCACTTCTTGAAGTATGTGTCCAGATAACCCAAATTCTCAATAGTTAACTTTAGGTCTTCCAGTCAAAAAACAACGTCGATGAAGACATATAGGTGCACTATTATGTGGTGGGGATTGCAATTTTCCATGAATTTCCCATTTTTCACTCAATGATAGAACTTTGCTTATTTCTTTGTTTGAAGATCGACGAATCAAATGATATTTCTATTCCAGTTTCTGCCTTTTCTTCCCCCTATGGATCAAACTTTTTTTGCCATAATGTTCAGTTCCTATTACTATCAATGATAGAGTTTGGGTCCTACATGTAAAAGAAAATAGTATAAGGTCAGTCTCCCTCCCTCTCCATTGAAAGAAATGAGATTGTTGCTGATACAGTACATAAAAAAAACTAAATTAACCTAATTTTCCCGATGTAGAGGCAATCAAGAAAGCTACATAAGTAAATATATAACCTATAGAAAAGTGGGCTAATCCAACCAATCTTGCTTGGACAATTTGAAGAGCCACTGGCTTATCTCTCCACCGAATCAGATTAGCCAAAGGTGTGCATTCATGAGCCCATGCGAAAGTTTCAATCAATTATTGCCAATATCCACGCTAGGAAATTAAGAACATAAATCCAGTAGCCCAAACAAGATGTCCAAATAAAAACATCCACGCCCACATGGATAAACTATTCATACCAAAAGGATTATATCCATTGATAAGTTGTGAAGAGTTCAACCATAGATAATCTCTTAACCATCCCATGAAATAAGTGGAGGATTCATTAAATTGTGAAAGGTTACCCTGCCATAATGTGATATGTTTCCAATGCTAATAAAAAGCCACCCATCCAATGGTATTTAACATCCATAAAACTGCCAAATAAAATGCATCCAAAGTAGAAATATCACAAGTATCACCGCGGCCTAAGCCATCAGAAGGAAAACTATAACCAAAATCCTTTTTATCTGGCATTAGCTTAGAACCACATGCATCTAAAGCACCTTTTACTAAAATAAATGTAGTTGTGTGCAAACCTAGAGAAATAGCATGATGGACCAAGAAATATCTAGGACATATTGTTAAGAAGAGTGAATTACTATTCTCATTAATAACATTCAACCAGCCGGGTAACCATATGTTTCAACCCGCATTGAATGCTGGGCCATTCGTTAAAGATAAGAGTACATCGAACCCATACAAAGTCTTACCATGAGCAGATTTTATCCATTGGGCAAATATGGGTTCGATCAAGATTTGTTTTTCTGGAATACCAAAAGCGAGCATACGTCATTATGAACATAAAGTCCCAAAGTATGGAATCCCAGAAATAGGCTGGCCCAACTTAAATGAGATATGATAGCTTATTTATGGTCTAACATTCTGGCTAATATATTATCCTCATTTTGTTCCGGATTATAATCTGTAATGAAGAATATACCTCCATGAGCAAAGGCTCCCATCATGATGAATCCTGTGATATATTGGTGATGAGTATATAACACGGCTTGAGTAGTAAAGTCTTGTGCTATGAATGCATAAGTAGGCAAAGAGTACATGTGTTGAGCTATTAAAGAAGTAATAACCCCTAAAGAGGCTAGAGCAAGACCTAATTAAAAATGAATCGAATTGTTGATTGTGTCATAAAAGCCCTTATGCCCATGTCCTAATCGACCCCTCGGGGAAATATGTGCTTCTAAAAGATCTTTGATACTATGCCCAATCCCAAAGTTAGTTCTATACATATGACCAGCAATGAGAAAAATAAATGCAATAGCTAAATGATGATGAGCAATATCGGTCAGCCATAAGAATCCTCCAAGAAGGGTTAGAATGGTAGTTCCTGCCCCCTTAGAGGTACCAAATAAATGACTATTGGAATCAGGGTTTTGTGGTTAAAGATTCCACTGACCGGTAAAAAGTGGTTCCAATCCTTGGGGATGTGGTAATATGTTTAAGAAATTATTCCATTTGACATACTCCCCCCTGGATCCAAGAATAGCGACATGAACTAAATGTCCTACCCAAGCCAAAGAACTTAGTCTAAAAAGTCCTGACAAATGATGATTGAGACAAGATTCGGCATTTTTAAACCACGAAACACTCGGTCTCCATTTTGGTTGTAGGTGTAATCAACCCGCTATTAAAGATATACCAGAAAGACATAATAGAAAAATAGCTCCAGTATAAAGATCTTTATTGGTGCATAATCCAATTGTATACCACCACTAATAAAGACCACAATCAGCAATATTCACGGGGCCGATAACACCTCCTCGAGTAAAGGCCTCTACGGCGGGCTGACCAAAATGAGGATCCCAAATTGCATGAGCAATAGGTCTTACATGTAAAGAGTCTTGTATCCATGACTGCAAATTTTCTTCCCAAGCTACATCAAACAGATATCTGGACATCCACAGAAAGATTATTGCTAACTGCCCAAAGTGAGAAGCAAAAATGTTCTGATAAAGACGTTCCTCAGTAATATCATCATGACTTTTGAAGTCATGTGCAGTAGCAATACCAAACCAAATACAACGAGTAGTGGGGTCCTGAGCTAAACCTTGGCTAAACCTTGGAAATCTTAATGCCATAATGCCTTTCAAATCCTCCTAGCCATTATCCTACTACAATAATTCTTGCTAAGAAGAATGCGCATGTTTGGCAATTCCACCCAGAAGGTAATGGGTTACTCCTACAACACATCCTTGTACAATGCTCATGGCTCTAGGTTGAGTATTAGGAGCAACTTTTAATTTGTTATGAGCCCAAATAATAGATTCAATGAGTTCTTGCCATAACCACAGCCACTGAATAGAAACATTAAACTGAAAGCTCAGACAAAATGAGCACCAAAGAAAAAAAGACCATACGCAGATAATGGAGAACCATAAGACTGAATTACCTGAGATGCCTGTGCCCATAAGAAATCCTATAACCACCCATTAATAGTAATGGAACTTTGTGCAAAGTTTCCTCCTATGATATGGGTTATCACTCCTTGATCACTTATAGTGCCCCAAACATCTGACTGCATTTTCCAATTGAAATGGAAAATTACTACCGAAATTTCATTGTACATCCAGAATAGACCTCAGAAGACATGTTCCTCCTCTTCTAGGCCCATCACAAGGGAAATGAAAACCAAGATTTGCTTTATCAGGTATCAAACGAGAACTGTGAACAAATAGAACACCTTCAGTAGTATCAATATAGTCACATGGATCATAAATGCATGAATGTGATGGACCAAAAAGTCTATGATTCCTAATGGAATAGGTAACAAAGCTATTTTGCTGCCTACTACTACTAATTCACCACATCCCCAAGTTAAGCTGGTACTTGTTGTTGCACTAGGAGCTGTTACACCCGACGCTAAAGCATGGGTGTTTTGTACCCATTGAGCAAAGATGGGTTGGAGTTGTATAGCAGTATCTGAAAACATATCTTGGGGATGCCCTAAAGCACTCTTGGTATCGTTATGAATATATAAGCCAAAACTGTGAAACCCTAGAAATTTACATGCCCAGTTAAGATGTGATATGATTGCATCATAGTGCCTAAGGACATGATCTAATAAATCATTTTATCGAGTAATTGGATCATAATCTCTTACTATAAAAATAGTTGCATGTGCAGCAGCACCAACTATGAGAAATCCGCTGATCCACATATGATATGTGAATAGCGAAAGTTGTGTACCATAGTCAATAGCTAAGTATGGATAAGGGGGCATTAAAATACATATGGTGAGCTACAACAATGGTTAAAGAACCTAACATAGCTAGGTTAATAGCTAATTAAGCATGGCATGATGTTGTTAGGATTTCATAAAGGCCCTTATGACCCTAGCCTGTAAATGGACCTTTATGGGCTTCTAAAATGTCTTTAAGGCCATGGCCAATACCCCAGTTGGTCCTATACATATGACCGACGATCAAGAAAAGAATTGCAATTGCTAAATGATGATGTGCTATATCTCTCAGCTATAGACCTCCCATTATTGGATCTAATCCTCCACAAAAACTCAGAAATTCTATGTATTTTAACCAATTTAAGGTGAAAAAGGGGGTTGCTCCCTTGGTGAAATTGGGATAAAGTTGAATCAAAAGATCCCAATTCAAGATAAATTCATAAGGAAGTGGTATCTTTTTAGGATCAACTCCAGCATTGAGAAATTGGTTAATAGGTAAAGATACATGGATTTGGTGTCCCACCCAAGAAAGAGACCCAAGTCCTAGTAACCCCGCTAAGTGGTGATTTAACATAGATTCTACATCTTGGAACCATTCCAATTTTGGTGCTGCTTTGTGATAATGGAACCAACCGGCAAAAAGCATTAAGGATGCAAAGACCAATGCACCAATTGCGGTACAATAGAGTTGTAATTCACTAGTTATTCTAGATGCTCGGGAAATCTGAAAAAAAATCAGAGGTTTTTTGTATTCCCTGAAAATGCCCACCTACATCACCATTCAATATTTCTTGACCTACTATTGGCCAAACCACCTGCGCACTGGGTCCAATGTGAGTAGGATCACTTAGTCATGCTTCATAATTGGAAAAATGGGTACCGTGGAAGTACATGCCGCTGAGCCAAAGAAAGACAATGGAGAGTTGACCGAAATGAGCACTATTTACTTTTCGAGAGATCTCCTCTAAATCACTAGTATGACTATCAAAATCATAAGCATCAGCATGTAGGTTCCAGATCCAAGTGGTAGTATCGGGACACTTAGCTATTGTTCTTGAGAAATGGTTAGGTTAGGCCCATTCTTCGAAAGACATTTTTATAGGATCCCTATCTACCACAATTTTTACTTTTGGTTCCAGTGAACGAATAATCATTAAATCCTCCTCTTTTCAGACAACACATACAAAGAGACTTGCCAATAGTCATATTTTTAGTGAACCTCTGAAAGATGGATATTTTATTTAATTTATGATTAGTCCCTTTTTTTCTCCTATCTCCCTTCCATCTATTTAGTTTTTCACTAGAGCAATTATGATATCCAAGTCGATCCGGGGCAAGTGTTTGGATCTATTATGACATAACAATTAGGTGCCTAACGGACAATTTAAAATCTTGTAAAACCTTTTCTCATAAAACCCTTTCCTAGTGTGACGAAAACACTATTTTTTGTGCAACCTAACCTAGTCTAATATATTTCTATCTGAATGTATAAATGCCCATATGTATCTACTTCCATGGAACATAATATCTTAATTACTGTACTATATTACATTACATTAAAAATCACAAAATAATTCATTAGAATTAATAGGATTCATTTCGATATTTATATTTAGTCATTCAAAGGTATTCTTTCCTTTATTAGATTAGTTTTCTATACCCGTATCTCCTTTATCCATATAAGATACCATACAATAATTATTTTAGAAGTAAGAGATATAATGAAATTTCTTATTGGATCTTATCATAGGATATGTATGATCTATTTTATTTGATTAATAGATCCAACAATCAATTGTAATAAATTACAAATTTTATTCAAATTCTAAATGCCTTGTAATCTTCAACCAATTATGTGCTTCAATATAATTATTCAGGGTAAGCACTATAGCCTGTTTCCAATACTCAGCAGCTTGATTGAACCAAGCTTATGAGATTTCAGAATCACCCCGTAGAATGGCCCGTTCTCCCTGGTTGGAATAGGTGAGTAAATTCCTTTCCTTAGAACTGTACTTGAGAGTTTCCTACCTCATACGGCTCAACAATTGATTCTTTTGGCATCCCATTTTAATCTATACTAACTATATTAGATTTTTCAGAAATGAACCCCCCCCACCCCCCCCCTTTAACAAAAAAATATGGGGGTTAACCACAACTAAGAAAATGAAGTTAATTAACTAAGTTTGAACTCTAATTTTCTTGGTCAAAAATCCATTTTATCTTTTGTCCCCCCCTTCTGAAGGATGAAGCATAGAGATATTTCCTTATCTCATTACATTAGATTTTTTTGAAAGGGAACTATCTCATTTTCATATATGAAATTTATATAGAATCTCTGAAAAGGACTTTCCCTCCATAAGAAAAAAGAACTTCCTATCTGACAATGCAACAAGCATGGTAGATAAGGAAAACACTGTTGTCTCTGTTAAGAACTCCTTCAATCCACAAGGAAGAGAGAAAATTCACTAAAGTAGAACTTTATTGAGAATAAAAGTGTTTCCCACGTCCATAGGGATGGAGACCTATTTATACAAATACCAAAAGTCCTATTTGAGTAGGTTTCTGACTTTCCAAGTCCTAAACTGAATACAGCTCAGCTTGAACCCATTAATTTGGTTGGTAGAAGTCCTAAATAAGTTAACCTACAAAAATAAAATCCTAAATAATGATTCATCCTTCCCAAGTCCTAAACTGAATAGGATTCAGCTCAAAGTTAATCTTGGTTTGGTGAAATCTGAGAATAAGACCTAATTGACTCATACTAGGAGAGACTCATGACATCATAATGAAGAGAATTTCAACATAGAAAGGTACTAAGTAAGATAAATCCTAAGTTTAATAAAAGCGTGAATCGGATCATTTGCCATGGCCCCATGACTTCTAAATTAGCTTCTTTTGACATTTCTGAACTTCCTTTGAACGTCCTACGTTAATGTCCCCTTCTTCTAAAGAACTCATCCTCGAGTTATTTTGTTGTAACTTCCAATCCTCAGGTGCATGGTAGTCAAACAAATCTTGAATATTAAAAGTGTTTGAGATTCCCAAATCCTTTGGGAGGTCGTTGACATAGACATTGTCATTTATCTTTCTTAGTATCTTCAGTGGATCACTTTTCTTCTGTTTTAGTTTGTTGTAAGTTCCAGTTGGAAACTGTTCCTTCCTCAAGTGCACCATCACCAGATCTCCTTCCTGAAACTCTTTTGGATGCTTATGAATGACTGGTTTAATTTTGTATTTGGCATTGGATTCTTCTAATTTTTTCTTTACCTCAGTATGCACTTTAATAATTCTCTCCACCATATTGTCTATAGCTATGCTTGTTCCTGGCAATTTGGGCAACACCACCAAGTCCAGTGGGTGCTTTGGGGTTCTTCCATTAACAATTTCAAATGGCAATTTTCCGGTGGACCTGTTCTTCATGTTATTGAAAGCCCACTGCTTTGGTTTGTCTCTTGCAAGACACCAAATGATGTTTACAAGTGTTTGATTCACCACTTCAGTTTGTCCATCTATTTGAGGATGATAAGCATTGCTAAATTGTAGAGACGTATCAAATCATCTCCATAATGTCTTCCAAAAGTGGCTTAGAAATTTTGTGTCATGATTAGAAGTGATGGTCTTTGGCACTCCATGTAGCCATACAATCTCCTGAAAGAATAGATTAGCCACCCTTCTTGCATATGCTATTTTCTTACATGGAATGAAGTGTGCCATCTTGAAAAATATGTTGACAATAACAAATACTAAATCTAAGCCTCGTTGAGTCCTAGGGAGGCCCAAAATAAAATCCATCGATAGATCCTCCCATGGGGCATTTGGCATAGGTAATGGGGTATAAAGGCCAGTGTTTTGAGACCTTCCTTTGGTTATTTGACATACATAGCACCTTTGTACAAAGTGACCGACATCCCTCTTAAGTTGTGGCAAATAGTAGTGCTCTTCAACTAGTGCAATGCTCTTGTCATGCCCCAGATGTCCTGCTAGGCCACTGCTATGCAACTCTTTCACCACCTTTTCACTCAAGCAGCACCTTGGAATGCAAAGACAAGAACCCTTAAAGAGAAAGCTTTTATGGAGATATAAATCACTTCTTTGTCCTACTTGGGACTTTCTAAACTCCTCTTTAAAATCTTCATATTCAGCATATAATTCCTTCAAATAATCAAACCCTTCAACTTCATTGCTTATAGTTACCATCAAGGCTACCCTGCGGCTCAAAGCATCTGCCACCTTATTTTCTTGTCCAGATTTGTGTTTCAAAACATAGGTGTATGGCTGTAAGAATGGTGACCATTGACCATGCATGCGATTCAAGTCCTTCTAGCTATTAATGAATTTCAAAGCTTGGTTATCAGTATCTAGAATGAACTCTCATTGAATTAGATAGTGCTTCCAATGATGAACTGCTTGTACAACCCCATAAAATTCCAGCTCATATGTTGACCACTTCTTTCGAGCTTCACTCAACTTTTTGCTGTAGAAAGCTACTGGTCTTCCTTCTTGGGATAGAATGGCTCCAATGCCTATATACGAAGCATCACAATCTACCTCCAATAACTTCTCGAAGCTAGGCAATGCCAAAACAGGCGCAGTAGATAACTTCTCCTTGATCAACTCGAAGCATCTATTAGTTTCTTGAGTCTAGGAGAACTTGCTTTGCTTCAAACACTCGGTTATTGGTGCCATAATGGAACTAAATTTTTTGACAAACCTTCGATAGAATGTCATCAAGCCATGGAAGCTTCTAACTTCTGATACACTTATGGGTATTGGCCATTCCTTAATAGCTTTTACCTCTTCTTCATCAACATGAATGCCTTCGACACTTACCACAAATCCCAAGAACACCAAATGGTCAGTCATAGAATGGCATTTCTTTGAGTTGATGTACAACTTCTCCTTCTTTAGCACAGTAAGTACTTATGCTAGATGCCTTTTATGTTCTTCTTCATTATGACTGTACACCAAGATATCATCAAAGTAAACAACAACAAAATGACCAATGAAAGGTTTGAGTACCTGGTTCATCAATTGCATGAAGGTACTTGGTGCATTTGAGAGTCTAAAAAGCATAACAAGCCACTCATAAAGTCCTTTTGTTTTGAAAGCAAGTTTCCATTCATCACCGGGTCTAATTCTAATTTGATGGTATCCACTCCTCAAATCTATCATAGAGAAGACCTTTGACCCTTCCAACATGTCCAGCATGTCCTCTAAGTGAGGAATTGGGAATCTATACTTTACCATGATTTGGTTGATGGCTCGACTATCTACACACATTTGCCAAGTTCCATCTTTCTTAGGTGTCAATAAGGCTGGAACTGCACATGGGCTCATGCTGACTTTGACCATTCTTTTTCTGATCAACTATTCAACCTTGTTATGTAAAATTAGTGACTATTTTGGACTTATTCTATAGTGGGGAAGATTTGGTAAACTTGCCCCAGGAACAAGGCCAATGTGGTGCTGAATATCTCTCATTGGGGGTAGTTCATCAGAAGATCATCGGGCATGATTTCCTTAAATTCAACTAGGAAGGGTTGCAAGCTTTTTGGAGCTTCAGTGGGCATTTTCTCCATTCCTTTCTCAATCACAACAAATATTTGAGCTATCTCTTTAGCCTCATTTATAAAATTTTGCACAATTAGGAAGGAGTGACCCTCCTCTTGTAAAATTTTGGGTCGACGCTCTTCGCCAATGGGGGTAAGGATAATTTTCTTTCCATTTTTGAAGAAGATGTAGTGATTGTCTCATCCACGATGTGTAGAATCTCTATCAAATTGCCAAGGTCTACCAAGAAGGATATGACATGCATCCATGTCCACAACATCACAGGTTACCTCATCCTTGTAGAATTTTCCAATGGAAAAACAAATTGACACCATTTAGTTACCTTGGTTTCACCAACCTTTTTAATCTAGCTGATCTTGTAGGGAGAGGGATGTGATTACATTTTCAATTGAAGCTTGTCAACCACAGTCTTGGAGATGATGTTTTCACTGGTTCCCCCATCAATAATCATGTCACAGATATTGCCATTTACTGTGCATCAAGTGCAGAAGATATTATGATGTTGTAGGTTTTCTTATTGCTTTGGGATGTACATCAGATTCTAAACTACTAAAGATGACCTTTCACCATTAGACTCCTCGAATATTCTATCTTCATAGTTTTCTTGATCACAAATTAGGTCATCAACTTTTGAGTCATGTAAATCATTAGCCACAAAATTATCTTCAATAGCCAGATTCATAGGTTGTTGTGCTGGACAAACATTAGAATGATGTCCAAATTTTTCACAGTGATAGCACTTTAGATCAGGATTTGAACTTGAGTTCTTTGCTGATGTGGTGTTTCCTGATGGCCTTGAAGGTCTAGCTTCAAGACTCACTTGTGTAGGAGGTCAAGGAGGTTGTGTAGATGCACCTCTATTAGGAATAGATTGTGCTCCTTTTGAATTCTCACCAATTGTTCTCCCCATCTAATTTCTGATGATCGGTCACTCCAATTGGGACTCCACACAAATTGCACTCCTCACAGCCTCATTAACCATCCAAATAGGTTGCAAGGAAATCCTATTTTGGATGGTTGTGCATAGCCCACTGATGAATCTTGCCACTTGATGAGATTCAGTCTCTACTAGATTATTACATGTTGATAGATGATAGAACTCCTCAGCATGTGCCTTCACACCATGATTACCCTGTCGACATTTTTGATATTGCTGAAAGAGTACCTGGTCATAATCTATGGGAAGGAATTGCTTTTTGAGAAGAGCCTTCATCCATGGCCATGATCGAATTGGAGCTTTATTTTGGCATGTCCTTTCCAACTGGATGTGTTCCCTCCATGCTGATGCACCCCCCTTGATGCACCCCCCTTGAGTTGGTAAGCAATAAGCTTCACTTTCTTCAAATCTTAAATCTCCATGTAGTCAAAGAACCATTCCACTTCAGCAAGCCAATCGAGAAAATCTTTGATCTAAAGTTGACCATCGAAAGATGGGAGATCAATCTTCAAGTGAAAATCATGACATCTATCATGCTCAAAAACTGGTTGGTGAAGGATATCTTCAATTTCTTTATCGTTGGAGTTTTCAAGGATTTGCAAACCCATTGGATTCACTTGCGGAGCCTTTCCTTGACCAATTGGATCATGAGTCACTTCATCGATCCATCAATGTGGTTGATTCAAGCCTTCAAGTTGATCCATCCTTAGCATCAAGCTTGCAAGTGTGTTTTGGATTGCCTCCATGGTCGAATCAAAATACTCACGGCTGATGTGATTACCCATAGAAGCCCCATCCCTAGGGTTGCTATTGGTTGTGTTGTTGTTAGACATTAAGCTAGGAGAGCCTCGCTTAGATACCACTTGACGTAGCAACAAGAATGGTAGATGAGGAAAACACCATTGCTTCTGTTAAGAACTCCTTGAATCCATAAGGAAGAGAGAAAATTTACTAAAGTAGAATTTATTGAGAATAAAAGTGGTTCCCACGTCCATAGGGCTGAAGGCCTATTTATATAAGTATCAGAAGTCCTATTTGAGTAGGTTTCTGGCTTCCCAAGTCCTAAACTGAATACAACTCAGCTTGAACCCATTAATTAGGTTGGTAGAAGTCCTAAATATGTTAACCTAGAAAAATAAAATCCTAAATAATGATTCATCCTTCCCAAATTCTAAACTGAATAGGATTCAGCTCAAAGTTAAAATAGGGCATATCTTGTCTAGACAAAATTTTGGAAATGATACCTTTATTCCCATGCCTTCCAACTACTTTATCACCTACTTTGATTTCACATATCTACAAAATAGATATATAAATCATCTCTGGACTATAACTGCACCACCCTTTTTTTGAATCCATCTCACATTAATAACTTGGCCCCTTCCACCTATAGGTAGTTTCAGAGAAGTTTCTTTTGCACTGGATACCTGAATGCCAAGTATGGCTCGTAATAATCTATCTTCAGGGGCATACGATGATTCGTTCACTGCCTGAGGCATTAATTTACCTACTAAAATATTGCCTATTTCTATCCACGATCCAAGCATCACAATTCTATTTCTGTCTAAATTATGGAGTAAATGAGCCTCTAAATGTGGTATTTCCTTAGTGATTCTTTCAAGGCCTTGACTTGTCACATGAGTCTGAATTTCATATTTACGAATGTAAAAAGAAGTATAAATATCTTCATATACCAAACATTCACTAATTAGTACTGCGTCTTCAAAATTATAGCCTTCCCATGGCATATGAGCTACTAATACATTTTTTCCTAAAAAGAGTTTCCCCACCAACTGTAGCCACACCGTCCGCTAAAATTTGTCCCCTTTTTAATGCATTTACCTCGCGGAACCTGAGGTTTTTGATACATACAAGTATTTTTGTTAGAACATTGATACATAACTAATGGAATGCTCATAGTGTCCCCATTACTTGAGAAAACAATCTTGTGGGTATCAGTATAACCAATTTTTCCCTCCCGTTCGGCTATAGCTAAAAGCCTAGAATCTAGAGTTGTTTGGCCTTCCAGTCTAGTTCCAACAATGCACTTCTCAGATCGAGAAAGTGGAATTGCTTGACATTGCATATTAGAACTCATTAAAGCTCAATTTGCATCATTATGCTCAATAAAAGGAATGAGAGAAGCTCGAATAGAAAAATATTGGAAGGGAAAAATGCTTCTAAGATGAATCTGTTCCCATGAGATGGTCAGAAATTCTTGATGATATCGGGCTGGAACAACTTGTTCTTCTTGAATACCATAGTTCAAGGCCAAAGAATTTCCTACTGTTACCATATAATATTGAATCACTGTTCATGACCCAGGATTCTATTTTATCATCAATCCAATCACCATCACATTTTTTTTCTTTTTCTTATCAATGAATAGATCCCTTTACTTGTACGACTCGAATGTCTCGTATTTCTCAAAAAAGTGATTCGATTAATGGGATTTGGTATGATACTTATGAGATCATTGAGATTGATATTCAAATATTTCTTCTTAGAACGTATTGATTTGATCCCATAAGTGGGACCCCCACCCAATAGCATGTTGCCACCAGAAGTAGAACCCCGTATTTCTTCCAGAGAATCTCCTAATTGTTCTAGAGCAACTAGAAAGAGATTCTTTAAGTATAAATAATTCAGTTCAGATGTAGGATACCTATACAAAAGTTTTCACAACTCAATCATGTATGATGGTTTGGGACTCATAAGGGATTTACTTGTCTATATATCATCCCATTAGATCTTTTAGGTCCCTACTCACCTCGATGGTGCTTATACCATTAAGTCCCTTGAAGAGTATATGCGATAGATAAACTTCTATAACCATGCCATAGTTAGCTGCTTGAACAAAATCTCTTTCTAAAAGAAATGGAATGGCTAATTCCATGAAACGTTTATTTTTCATGAGGTAAAATTAGTAATTCCATTCCTATTTATCTGTTAGGGAATCGACCATGGATCAATTCCCTTTTTTTAGAAGTATTGAATACATGCAACATTCTAAGCTTCATGTTTGTCCTTCCAAGACACATGTCAGAGTAGGGACATCCCAATCAAATTGAATGGGATGACAGTTTCTCAGTTTGAATCTATAAAATGTAACTTTTGATCAAATCACACATCACAATATAAGGCCTTCTAATTCCTTAAGGGATTTATCTAAAAGATTTGCGATATAACTAGGAAGATGTTTCAAATACCACACGAGTCACTCGACATGTGAGTTTGATGTATCCCATTTGATTTCTTCATATCTGAGAATCAACAAACTCCACCCTACATTGTTCACAGAACTTTGGGTCTTCTTTTTCAGCCCTGATCGCTCGATAATTTCCACAAGCATAAATTCCACTTTTTATAGGTCCAGAGATTCTTTCACAAAATAATCCATCTTTTGTAATAAAAAGTATAGAGTTTTGTCACCTCCCCAACCATCTCTCCATTAGGTAGGATTTTGTTGGCCCAATCCTTTATTTGTTGGGGAGAAACTAGTCCAATTCAATGTTGTTGATGTTTATACCGGTCGATCATAGAATAGAAATTCGGATTCATTCAAATCAAGCTTCCTTCCTATTAATCTGGAAGTTCTTCTCAGATACAAGGAAATGATTCAGTTCCAGAGATAAAGATCGAAATTCTCGAATGAGCAATCGAAAATATTCTGGAGCTTCCTCGGGGTTAGGTACTATTCCTCCAATAATTGTAGTACCAAGTATCTCTTGATGAGCTCTGATATGATCAGATTTATAAGTAAGCATCTCTTGTAAAATATGAGCAACACCAAATCCCTCTAGTGCCCAAACTTCCATTTCTCCTACTCGTTGTCCCCCTTGCTTGGCCCTTCCTCTAAGGGGTTGTTGTGTAACAAGTGCGTAATGTCTGCTAGAATGTCCATGGATTTTATCATCAACTTGATGGATTAATTTTAGGATATAGGGTTTTCCTATTAGAACAGGTTGTTTGAAAGGATCTCCTGTTCTTCCATCAAATATTCTGCTTTTTCCCGGAGACTCGGGTTCAAATACCCATGGATTTTTTGTTTGCTTACTGGATGAATATAATTCAGAAAAAACTAGTTTTCTCAAAGCCTCTTGCTCATATCTCTCATCAAAAGATGCTATTCTATAATGTCTCTTTAGGAGGTCCCCCGCTAACTCAAGTGAACATTCAAATATCTATCCCACATTCATTCGTGAAGGTACTCCTAATGGGTTGAAAGCCATATCAATGGTCGTTCCATCTTGCAAATAGGGCATATCTTGTCTAGGAAAATTTTGGAAATGATACCTTTATTCCCATGTCTTCTCGCTACTTTATCACCTACTTTAATTTCACATTTCTATAAAATAGATATACAAATCATCTCTGGATTATAACTGGAAATACCATTTTTGTGAATCCATCTCAAATCAATAACTCAACCCCTTCCACCTATAGGTAGTTTTAGAGAAGTTTCTTTTGCAGTGGATACCTGAATGCCAAGTATGACTCATAATAATCTATCTTCGGGGGCATACGATGATTCGTTCACTGCCTAAGGTGTTAATTTACCTACTAAAATATCACCTATTTCTATCCATGATCCAGGCATCGCAATTCCATTTCTGTCTAAATTGCGGAGTAAATGAGCCTCTAAATGTGGTATTTCCTTAGTGATTCTTTCAGGCCTTGACTTGTCACATGAGTCTGAATTTCATATGTATGAATTAAAAAAGAAGTATAAATATCTTTATATACCAGAAATTCACTAATTAGTATTGCGTCTTCAAAATTATAGCCTTCCCATGGCATATGAGCTACTAATACATTTTTTCCTAAAGAGAGTTCCCCACCAACTGTAGCCACACTGTCCGCTAAAATTTGTCCCTTTTTAATGCATTTACCCCATGGAACTTGAGGTTTTTGATGCATACAAGTATTTTTGTCAGAACATTGATACATAACTAATTGAATGCTCATAGTGTTCCCATTACTTGAGAAAATGATATTGTGGGTATCAATATAACTAATCTTTCCCTCTCGTTCAGCTATAGCTGAAACCCCAAAATCTAGAGCTGTTTGGCCTTCCAGTCCAGTTCCAACAATGCACTTCTCAAATCGAGAAAATGGAACTGCTTGACATTGTATATTGAACTCATTAAAGCTCGATTTGCATCATTATGCTCAATAAAAGGAATGAGAGAAGCTCCAATAGAAAAATATTGGAAGGGAAAAATGCTTCTGAGATGAATCTGTTCCCATGAGATGGTTAGAAATTCTTGACGATATCGGGCTGGAACAACTTGTTCTTCTTGAATACAATGGTTCAAGGCTTGAATACAATGGTTCAAGGCCAAAGAATTTCCTGCTGCTACCATATAATATTCATCTCTACTTGATGATAAATAAATCATCTATGCATTTTTTGATCTCTCAAATATTTCATAAAAAGGACTCTTTATAGATCCCAAATGACCAATCCTCACATGAATAGCTAAGGATCCATTAAGTCCAACATTGATTCCTTCGGACATATCAATTGGAGGAATACGTCCATAGTGACTAGGATGAATATCCCGCATCCGACAACTAGTAGTTTGCCCTGTCAACCCCCCAGGGCCTAAAAAACTCAACCTCTGCCCATGAACAATTTGGGTCAATGAATTAGTCCGATCCAAAACATGAGATAAAGGGTGTAAGCTGAAAAATGATTCATAAGTGGTTGTTAATGAAGTTGAAGTTACCAAATTTTGGGGTGTCAGTATCAATTTATGCTTGATTGATCGACATATAGTTCCTTGAACAGCATTTTCTAAATGAACAAGATCCAATCCGAATTAATCCTATAAAAGATCTGCTACATAATGAAAATATTTATTTTTCAAGTGATTCATATCGTCAAGCGTACCCATTCCAAATTTCATTTCGATCAAATTATCCGCAGCAGCCAATACATCTCGTGGTAACAAAAATGTATTGTTCTGAGGTATATCAAGATTCAGTTTTCGGTTCATATTTCATTAACTGATCCTTCCTAATTCACATCTTTGTTAAAAAAATTTCTTTTGTAATTCCTTACATAAGGACATAGAAAATATTGGATCCCCACCTACACAAGCAAATTGTTGGTAAAACTCTAAAATAGCACTTTCTTTTGACCCAATCTTTTTTTTCCTTATCATTCAGGAAAGACAAGAAAATTTCAGGGTAACAAATACTATCTAGAATTTCTCTTAGATTCGAACCCATAGCCAATGATAGAACTAGAATAGATTTTTTTTTTGTTTCCTACTCACACGGGCCCATATCCTAGCTTTTCTATCAATTTTGAATTCCAATCTTCCTCCCCAATCTAATATTATAGTACTAGTATAAACAGAAATTCCATTATGGTCTAATTTTGAATGATAGTAAACACCGGGACTTTGCAATATTTGATTGATCACAATTCTATATATTGCATAGGTCTACTAGCTTTCCAAATTAATCCCGCGGGTATATATAATTCAGAAGAATATGTGAGTGATTCATACATAGCATCTCTCTTTTATCAAGGGCTCTACCAATTGATATGTTTCCACAAACAACTAAAATTCGATTTCTTGATCTCTATCTTCACTTTTAGGAAACTTATGAAGTTCTTCTGTCAAGCCCTGATTAATGAACCTACAAAATCCCTCAAATTGGATCTGATTAAATCCGGGCATTGTACACATTTCCCCATTTCGATCCCAGAGCTTTTTAATCTTAAATTTCCTCTTTATCAAAAAATCCCCCACTCTTCATCAAACTATATGAATTGATCTAGCAATGATGGATGTATATTCTATTTACTAAATCACATAAAATTTTAGGCAACCCCCATATATGTATTTTTATGATACGTATCAAGTGAGAGGAGACGAAGGAATGAAGAATATTTTCAACAAGTACAAATAGAAATGAGTTGGTAAAATATTCCTAAAAAAAAACCCTGCCACTTACCTTACAGACACTTATAGAGTCTTGTATAGAATATCAAAATGGATCTCTACCTATTATGTATGATATTATGATCAAATTGGGTAGCAAAAAAATAAATGGATTCAAAATTTAAATTAAATTTAAATCCACTTCCACTTTTTATGATTATGAATGTGATAAAGATAGAATAATTGGTTAATGTTCAAAAAGAATTCACATATTCTTTTTTTATAGTAAAATGTATAGAATACAATTGAGGAATAGAATAGTATTTAGTAGGTGTATGGAGATCTGATATAGTTATCTAGAAATCTTCATATTGTATCCTTTTATTGTAGTTTTATTTTGGCAACCTAAATATGGAGCATGTCACACTATATCATAATTCCTATTTTTTATTCAATATATCCAATGGAAAAGCACAACGGTTTTCTATTTTCTACTTTTCTACAGGGATATGTGCATAAGAGGAAGACCCCACTCAATACAATCAATATCTATGTAACAATTTCTATTTTGGGGTTTACATAGACACATATATATTGTTATAATGGAAATGAAAAATGATCTATTATTAAAAATAATTTAATTTATACTGATTAGTTGTAAATCGATTTGCTTTTCTTATGGCATTTTTCTTTTCTTATGTCATTAAGGGAACACAGTTTGTCCTAAATTTTGCAGTCTGTGAACGTAAATTCATTTTTCTCTTTTCTTTTCTATTGAAAAAAAAAAGAGAAAGGAAAATTTTTTTAAACAGGATGTATGTTTTAAGATACAATCAATCGAAGAGAATAATCTAAATGGGATTCAATAAAAAAGATATAGGGATGGATTAATTTAGGGATATAATGGGATTCATGATCCAAATATAAAATATAAAAGGAGGTTCTTATTAATTTCATAATTTCCAAAAGAATTATTAGTAATAGAATATGGATAATACTTTTATCCATTTTTGATCAGATTTGGCGGCATGGCCAAGTGATAAGGCTGGGGACTGCGAATTCTTTATCCCCAGTTCAAATCTGGGTGTCGCCTAATCAACTGAACAAAAGACTTGAGATTTCATATCCTGTTGATTGTTCGATGAATTCTTGACCCACAAAAGTAGGGACAAAGGGCTGGGCCCGTTGATATTGGGGATACTGGATTTTTAGGATATGTAGGTAAATTCTATATATATAAAAGACTGTCAATTTTTTCGCTGGTTTTGTACATGTCCCATACCAATATCAATAGAGATGAAACAACTTCTGCCATTTTTTTGCTAAATAAAATGGAATCAAACAAATAATTAGTGAGAGTCAATTTGGGGATTTAGAACTATTAAAGTAATGGGTCGGAAATCCTATAAACTAAAGGACTCCCCATTTTTTTCTTCTAGGATTGAAGAAAGCATATACAAAAGACTATCCAAAATTTCATAATTATCTTACACTACCTTAGTATAGGTAGTGTTTATTGACTCTATCTGGAATTAGATTGGATAGGCTATAATCTAATGGGAAATCAATTTAAGAGTTATGGAAAGGACCAAAAATACTTTATATTGAGACTCACTAGAAGTTCTGAGTGCTCAGATATTCAAACAGGGTGGCTATGTCACCTTTTATTTTATTCTTTAGAGATAACCTTAAGTCAGAATCCTTATCCTTTTTTGTTTTGACTATGCACCATTAATTTTACTATAATTATTGATCAATAATATAATTCCTTCATAGAGATAGGAGGCATAATTCAACATGGATATAGTAAGTCTCGCTTGGGTTGCTTTAATGGTAGTCTTTTCATTTCCCTTTCACTTGTAGTATGGGGAAGGAGTGGGCTCTAGGGTATAATTGATTACTCCATTTGGTAATCAAATTGTATTAATTCTTTACTTTAATTGATCATTTTCCAAAACCTTAACTCTTTCAAAATTATACTGAATTACAATAAAAAAATTACAATAATGAATAATAATCATTCAATCAAAGAATGAATGATTACCATAGTTGTATTTTGAGACTCAAATCTAAACATAATAGGAAATTTTTTTCCAATGGAATTCTTCCTAAATATTCTATTCTGATGCACCAGTTCTTAGTTCTTAATAGAATAATGGATATGAAATGAGAAAGTAATCTCTATTGCTTTTCCTTATTTTTGTTTTCCTCTTTTTTTATTTTTTTTACTATTCTAAGAAAAGTTGTTCATAATACTTGCTACTAGAAATGGCTAGAGATTTGATTACCAAAAGAGGTCCTACATAAGAAAATGGGAGTTTTGTTGCATTCTACTCCTTTTCCAACCTTGAAGAAGTTAGTTACCATAGAACTTCACGGATTATTTGTTAATAGTTCAATCGATGACTTCTTGTCTTGAGATGGGAATCCAAAAAATATTCCTTTTCCTTCGTTTCATTTTTTTATAGTATATAGTCATACTATTCTTGATTCTTTTGAATGAAAAGAAACCTATGAATTAGAAGAGTCGAGTTAGGCTTCCATTATTTTGTTTGGATTAATCGAAATCCGTACAAATTGATCTATTGAAGAAAACAAAATAAAATAGAAAAGGCTATTCAAATTTATAGATGTACGACTAATATATGAGATATATATTATCCTACGATTTATATAAATTAGGATCTATATAAAGCCTATATTTGTATACAATATAACTTTAACTAAAAATACTATACAAACAACCATAGAATAGAAGATAGTATGGTAGAAAGAACTAGAATAATATTCTAGTTCTTTGTACCATACTATCTCACATAGTATCTCAGTTACTTCTGATTCCACCCCTAATCATTTAAGACTTTGAGTTTGAATCCCTTTCTTTCATTTCTTCAATCATTGATAAGAACTAATAATTCAACTTTCAATCAAATTAATCATTTTGACTGACTATTTTTATGTAGATGATAAGTAAAAAAGTAGTAGGAACTAGAATAAACAGTGCAGTAGCAATAAATGTGAGAATATTGACTTCCATAATCTCATTTTTTTTGTTTCACAATAACACAAGATCTAATCCCATAGAAATGAGAAATTGTAATTCCTTTAAATTCACTGGGATGAATTGAATCCTGATGATACCAAATCGAATCAATATTATGAATAATAATATATGATGTATCAAATTGATTCATTGTTAAGAATTGAATAGTATGACATAACACAGGAAAATTTTTATCCATAAAAAATAAAAAATGGGATTCCTGATCTAATAAGGAAATCCAATTGAATTTTCTTTTATGTATGTATGCCAACTTTAATCCAACATCCAAAAGGAGGATACTCAAAAAATAAAATACCAAAGAAGATCCTTTTATTTATTTTTTGAGTAAATTAGTTGGAATATTAAACTTTTATAGTTAACTTTAACTTGCCCTTTTCCATCTCAATTTTATTCTTTGGGATATGTGTATAACCCATAGAATAACAGTCATATGGTATTTTATATTTTATATGGTAATTGTATGTAAAAGTGTAAAAAAGACGGTATGTGGTAGGTTATAGAAAAAAGTATAAGTCACAAAATTCAATGGGAAATTGGAATGGGAATGAAATAGATTGTTTCCAATTAGTAATTGAGAAAACACAAAAAAAGTCAGAGCTAAGCTCGAAAAAGTGTGATTTAACCCAAAAAATACTCTGCCGAGATAATTATGGTAAGTACATTCTCTATCGTACAATAAATCAATACATTTTGTGTATGTACTCCTACTATACTAAAAATATCGGCATTCTATTACATTTCATTGATCAAGAACAATCAAAAAACAAAGTCAAACATGTATCTCTTACCATACTTAATTTAATATTAATACTACCACTTGTACCTACTCATGTCTCTCCCCAATCAATTGGTACTGGGGGAAGAAATGGAAATTTCCGTATTTGTCTGATGATAAAAAATTAAAGAAATAAAGATCAGAGGGAACTATATTTTGAGCCTGTCTCCTTTTTATTTTCACATAAAATAGAGAGATAATGGTCCTAGTTCAGGATTGATGGGGCTCAAACCCGCAGCTTCCGCCTTGACAGGGCAGTGCTATGACCGATTGAGCTACAATCCCGGTGAGGTCTATGATGGCATACATATTCTTAATGCTTAAGGATCATCAATCTAGATCGTTAGAAAGATCAAAATGGATGAGAAAAAAATATGGATAGAGAAAAAAAGAAAGGACTCTTTCTCTTTATTTCTATGTATTGGTCTTCATATTGGACACTTCTGAAGGTTATATCATACTCGTGGGATGATGAATTTTTGGGCCGAGCTGGATTTGAACCAGCGTAGACATATTGCCAATGAATTTACAGTCTGTCCCCATTAACCGCTTGGGCATCGACCCAGGAAGACTTCATTCTAGGCTTATTGATAATCTAATCCATGATCAACTTCCTTTTGTAGTACCATACCCCTAGAGGAAATTGAATCCCCGCTGCCTCCTTGAAAGAGAGATGTCCTGAACCACTAGATCTGAATCTGAAGAGTCTTTCCTCTTTTTTGGATGATACTATAGTACGAGTAAGAATTTTCTTTTTTATATTCAAAAAATTCAGTTCAGGGTATGAATCAAATTCCATCATCACATGATTCAATAAGAATATCTTACATTTTTTTATGTCGATGTCATATTGGTACATGTATCGATCAAGTCAATCTTGTTCTGATTGATTACAAGTGATATTGGTCTTCAAACAATTCACTACATTTATTTTATTTATTTAATTAAATATCATTTATTTATTTAAATACAATTCTATTAAATAATAATATTAAATATTAATACCCAATTACCAATTACTACTAGTCAACTCCCATTTTTTGTTCTTGAATGAGTATCTATATATGTACATATATAAATATATGTAGTAAACCCATAATTGAATATGGCTAATTCATGAATTAAAAAAGAATAGGCCCTTTTAACTTAGTGGTAGAGTAACACCATGGTAAGGTGTAAGTCATTGGTTTAAATCCGATAAAGGGCTTTTTCCACTAAACTCAAGCTTAATCTTTAATCTTTGCTTTTCTGCAGAGAATAGAAGTTGATACCTTTAAAAAAACATAAAAGGGTAATTGCTATATTATTATAATCAATTCTTATTATTGAAAGCTATAGTTACAAAGTTAAACAATTAGTAATTAATAATTGTACTGAGTATACCTTGTAGTAACATAGTAGTCCTCTTCATGTCTCATTATTCAAATTATCTTGGGACATAAAAATTATTCTAGATATCCAATCCTGATTATTAATCACAAAACCAAAGTATTCCTAATTGTTCCTATCAAACCCGTCGTAGAATTTTGAATCAAAAAAAGTAAGTGAACCTGGCCCATTAAATCATGACTATATCAGCTATTCTGATATTTTAATTTGATATACATTAAATTGTAGAAGTGGATTTTATTTATTTCCTTTTCCTTGGACCATGCAAAAATTTGTTAATATTTTTCCGATTTTATCTTTTTGTTACTGGATGCTCTTCCATAGAAAAAATCATTATTCTTTTCCACTACAGATAAATATTTTGAAAATCTCTTTTGTAATATTTTTATTTGATTCCAGAATTATATATTCTATTTTTTTTATTGCAAAAATGCAATAGCAAACAAATGTAAGAATACAAAAGGGCTTTCATTTCAAGTCTACTATTATTTAATATTAATTTTAAGTTTAGGGGGAAGGAAAAAAAGGAATTTTCCTTTTTTTGCCCCTTACTTAAAAGATATACTCGGTGGTATGAGTCATAGGACAATTCGAGGTTCAAATTCATATTCTTATTAACTTATTTTATTAAGTTAAGAATGGGATAAGAATGGAAATAGTAAGGTCTAATCGAATCGAACTCATGGATTTACCTAGGTTGCTATGTGTTCCAATAGAAAAGTAGAATTTGTATCTTTGAAACCTATCATAAAAGGCATTGAACAACGAATTGCCCATAGACAATCAAACTGTTGTATGACCCAAAAATGATATGAGGTGTTCGGAAATGGTTGAAGTAATTAAATAGGAGGATCACTATGACTATAGCCCTTGGTAGATTTACCAAAGAAGAAAAGGATTTATTTGATATTATGGATGATTGGTTACGGAGGGACCATTTCCTTTTTGTAGGTTGGTCCGGTCTATTGCTCTTTCATTGTGCTTATTTCGCTTTAGGAGGTTGGTTTACAGGTACAACTTTTGTAACTTTGTGGTATACCCATGGATTGGCTAGTTCCTATTTGGAAGGTTGTAATTTCCTAACCGCTGTAGTTTCTACTCCTACAAATAGTTTAGCACACTCTTTGTTGCTACTATGGGGTCTTGAGGCACAAGGAGATTTTACTCATTGGTGTCAATTAGGCAGCCTCTGAACTTATTGTTGCTCTCCATGGTGTTTTTGGACTAATAGGTTTCATGTTACATCAATTTGAACTTGCTCAATCTATTCAATTGTGACCTTATAATGCAATCACATTCTCTGCTCCAATTGCTATTTTTGTTTTTGTATTCCTGATTTATCAACTGGGTCAATCTGGTTGGTTCTTTGCACCCAGTTTTAGCGTAGTAGCTATATTTTGATTCATCCTCTTTTTCAAAGGGTTTCATAATTAGACATTGAACCCATTTCATATGATGGGAGTTGCCGAAGTATTAGGTGCCACTTTGCTATGCACTATTCATGGTGCTACCATAAAAAATACTTTGTTTAAAAATGGCGCTGGTGCAAATACATTCTGTGCTTTTAACCCAACTCAAGCTGAGGAGACTTATTCAATGGTGACTGCTATCCGCTTTTGGTCCCAAATATTTGGGGTTGCTTTTTTCAATAAACGTTGTTTACATTTCTTTATGTTATTTGTACGAGTAACCGGTTTATGGATGACTGTTCTTTGGGTAGTCAGTCTGGCTCTGAACCTATGTGCCTATGATTTTGTTTCCCAAGAAATTTGTGCAGTAGAAGATCCTGAATTTGAGACTTTCTACACCAAAAATATCCTCTTAAATGAAGGTATTCATGCTTCGATGGTGGCTCAGGATCAGCCTTATGAAAACCTTATATTCCCTGAGGAGGTTCTACCCCATGGAAATGCTCTTTAATGGAACTTTAGCTTTAGCTGGTCATGACCAAGAAACTACCAATTTCGCTTGGTGGGCCGGGAATGCCAGACTTATAAATTTGTCTGGCAAACTACTTGGGGCTCACGTAGCCCATGCCGGATTAATTGTATTCTGGGCCGGAGCAATGAACCTATTTGAAGTGGCTCATTTCGTACCAGAGAAACCCATGTATGAACAGGGGTTGATTTTACTTCCGCACTTAGCTACTCTGGGTTGGGGAGTAGGTCCGGGGGGGGAAGTTATAGACACCTTTCCCTACTTTGTATCTGGAATACTTCACTTAATTTCTTCTGCAGTCTTAGGCTTTGGCGGTATTTATCATGCACTTCTTGGACCTGAAACTCTTGAAGAATCCTTTCCATTCTTCGGTTATGTATGGAAAGATAGAAATAAAATGACTACAATTTTAGGTATTCACTTAATTTTGTTAGGTATAGGTGCTTTTCTTCTAGTACTCAAGGCTCTTTATTTTGGTGGCGTATACGATACCTGGGCGCCAGGGGGAGGAGATGTAAGAAAAATTACCAACTTGACCCTTAGTCCAAGCGTTATATTTGGTTATTTATTAAAATCCCCTTTTGGGGGAGAAGGCTGGATTATTAGTGTGGACAATTTAGAAGACATAATTGGAAGGCATGTATGGTTAGGTTCCATTTGTATACTTGGCAAAATTTGAATATCTTAACCAAACCCTTTGCATGGACTCGCCATGCATTTGTATGGTTTGGAGAAGCTTACTTGTCTTATAGTTTAGGTGCTTTATCTGTCTTTGGTTTCATCACTTGTTGTTTCATTTGGTTCAATAATACCGCCTCTCCTAGTGAATTTTATGGACCCATCAGACCAGAAGCATCTCAAGCTCAAGCATTTACTTTTCTTGTTAGAGACCAACATCTTGGGGCTAACGTGGGATCCGCCCAAGGACCTACTGGTTTAGGTAAATATCTAATGCAGTCTCCGACCGGAAAGGTTATTTTTGGAGCAAAAACTATGCATTTTTGGGATTTCCATGCTCCTTGGTTGGAACCTCTAAGAGGTCCCAATGGTTTGGACTTGGGTCGGCTAAAAAAAACATACAACCTTGGCAAGAATGACGTTTAGCAAAATATATGACCCATGCTCTTTTAGGTTCTTTAAATTCTATTGGTGGCATGGCTACCAAGATCAATGTAGTCAATTATGTATCTCCTAGAAGTTTGCTGGCTACCTCTCATTTTGTTCTAGGATTCTTCCTATTTGTGGGTCATTTGTGGCACACCGGAAGGGCCCTTGCAGCTACAGTAGGATTTCAAAAATGAATCAATCTTGATTTGGAACCTGTTCTTTCTATGACCCCTCTTAGCTAATATCTTTTAGCTAAGATTTTCTTATACTTATATATATATTCATTCCACTTTTTTCTATTTTGGCTCGGCTAAGTGAGATAGCTGAGCCATTCTCTTTTATGATAGTAGGCCAGACCAAATGAATAAAGAAATAAATTTATTCAACAAACAAAAACAAAAGGAGAAGGGCGATTTGAACCCCCGATAGTTCTTTGTTCAAAACTATACCGGTTTTCAAGACCGGAGCTATCAACCACTCAACCATCTCTCCGATTGGTAATCTGTATTTTATTACTATGAATAGAACATAACCATATGAAGTGATACACTAACTATCTGTACTATAGAAACATCCTAGATGCGAATCTATATTTCTATGTATTTATCTATATACTATATATATACATGTATACATATACACATAATCCACTATGTCTATTTGCGGGGTAAATACTAAACTCCCCCTGACCATATGCTCAAATAAAAAAACTAAAATAAAATAAAGTGTAATAAGTTCTAAAGAATCAATTGATCCATGGTTGAATCCCTACATGATTTTACTAAGTGAGGGATCAAATGAAATGGTATAGTTTATAGTTCATTTGTTGGTAACTTGGAGGATTACAAAAATGACTATTGCTTTTCAATTAGCAGTTTTTGCATTAATTGTGACTTCATCAATCTTACTGATTAGTGTACCCATTGTAGTTGCTTCTTATGATAGCTGGTCAAGTAACAAAAATGTTGTATTTTCAGGTATATCATTATGGATTGGATTAGTCTTTCTAGTAGCTATCCTTAATTCTCTTATTTCTTGAATTTTTTTGGATCCAAAAATGCCACTCATTTTTTAAAAAGTATTGTGAAAGACATTAAGATTTGATCTAAAGTATCTGAGTATTTGGCCCTACACAAATATGATCCTGATGCATATATGATATATCATATATGTGTGGACATATGCATGTGTATCAGACAGGAAGAAAATATGGATATAGTCGAATGATAAAATTTCTCTTTGCCAAGGAGAAGATGCGGGTTCGATCCCCACTATCCACCCATAGTGAAGTAATATACTTCTTAATAAAACTTCAATTTAAGAAAAAAAAACTTGGTATAGTTGACTATGATAGTGTCATAGTTCTATCTTCCTCCTTTTTATCTCCCATCCAAACAAAAAATGTTGTGGAGATAGGATTTGAACCTGTGACTTCAAGGTTAGGAGCCTTGCGAGCTACCAAACTGCTCTACTCCATGCTAAATAACTAGGAACTAATAGATGAAGAAATATTAGATATGCCTCTCTACCATATCTATACAAATAGAATAGTCTATTTATACATAATGGTAAAGAGGGCCCCTCTATAATCTATGATCATAGAGATCTGTACAAATATGAAATGCTATTTTTACCTTTACCAAATTGATCTTATTACACCCGATAACAAACATTCATGAACCATTTCTCAATGTATGTGTTCGGATAACCCAAAGTCTTGATAGTTACCTCTAGGTCTTCCAGTCAAAAAACAATGTCGATGAAGACATATAGGTGCACTATTACGTGGTGGGGATTGCAATTTTCTATAAATTTCCCATTTCTCACTCAATAATAGAACTTTGCTTATTTGCTTTTTTAAAGATCGATGAATCAAATGATATTTCTATTCCAGTTTCTGCCGTTTCTTCCCCCTATGGATCAAACTTTTTTTGCCATAATGTTTAGTTCCTATTATTATCAATGATAGAGTTCGGGTCCTAGATGTAAAAGAAAATATTAGAAGGTCGATCTCCCTCCCTCTCCATTGTAAGAAATGAGATTGTTTCTGATACAGTACATAAAAAAATAACTAAATTAACCAAATTTTTCAGATGTAGAGGCAATCAAGAAAGCTGCATAAGTAAATATATAACCTATAGAAAAGTGGGCTCATCCAACAAATCTTTCTTGGACAATGGAAAGAGCCACTGGCTTATCTCTCCATAGAATCAAATTAGCCAAAGGTGTGCATTCATGAGCCCATGCTAAAGTTTCAATCAATTCTTGCCAATATCCATGCTAGGAAATTAAGAACATAAATCCAGTAGCCCAAACAAGATGTCCAAATAAAAACATCCTCGCCGACACAGATAAACTATTCATACCAAAAGGATTATATCCATTGATAAGTCGTGAAGAGTTCAACCATAAATAATTTCTTAACCATCCCATCAAATAAGTCGAGGATTCATTAAATTGTGAAAGGTTATCCTGCCATAATGTGATGTGTTTCCAATGCCAATAAAAAGTCACCCATCCAATGGTATTTAACATCCAAAAAACTTCCAAATAAAATGCATCCCAACTGGAAATATCACAAGTACCACAGCATCCTTAGCCATTGCAAGGAAAACTATAACCAAAATCCTTTTAATATGGCATTAGCTTAGAACCACGTGCATCTAAAGCACCTTTTACTAAAATCAATGTAGTTGTGTGCAAACCTAGAGCAATAGCATGATGGACCAAGAAATCTCTAGGACCTATTGTTAAGAAGAGTGAATTACTATTATCATTAATAGCATTCAACCAGCCAGGTAGTCATATGTTTTGACCCGCATTGAATGTTGGACCATTCATTGAAGATAAGAGTACATTGAACCCATATGAAGTCTTACCATGAGCAGATTGTATCCATTGAGAAAATATGTGTTTGATCAAGATTTGCTTTCCAGAGTGCCAAAAGCGAGCCTGACGTCATTATGAACATAAAGTTTCAAAGTATGAAATCCTAGAAATAGGCTGGCCAAACTTAAATGAGATATGATAGCTTCTTTATGGTCTAACATTCTTGCTAATACATTATCCTCATTCTATTCTGGATTATAATTTCTAATGAAGAATATAGCTCCATGAGCAAAGGCTCCCATCATGATGAATCCTACGATGTATTGGTGATGAGTATATAACACAGCTTGAGTAGTAAAGTCTTGTGCTATGAATGCATAAGTAGGCAAAAAGTACATCTGTTGAGCTACTAAAGAAGTAATAACCCCTAAAGAGGCTAGAGCAAGATCTAATTGAAAATGAATCAAATTATTGATTGTCTCATAAATGCCCTTATGCCCACGTCCTAATCGACCCCCTGGGGGAATATGTGCTTCTAAAAGATCTTTGATATTATGCCCAATCCCGAAGTTAGTTCTATACATATGACCAACAACGAGAAAAGGAAATGAAATAGCTAAATGATGATGAGCAATATCAGTCAGCCATAAACTTTGTGTTTGTGGATGGAATCCTCCAAGAAGGGTTAGAATGGCAGTTCCCGTCCCCTTGGAGTTACCAAATAAATGACTGTTGGAATCAGGGTTTTGTGCATAAAGATTCCACTGACTGGTAAAAAGTGGTTCCAATCCTTGGGGATGTGGTAATATGTTTAAGAAATTATTCCATCTGACATACTCCCCCCTGGATCTTGGAATAGCGACATGAACTAAATGTCCTACCCAAGCCAAAGAACTTAGTCCGAAAAGCCCTAACAAATGTTGATTGAGATGAGATTCAGCATTTTTAAACCACAAAATGCTCGGTCTCCATTTTGGTTGTAGGTGTAATCAACCCGCTATTAAAGATATAACAGAAAGACATAATAGAGAAAGAGCTCCAGTATAAAGATCTTTATTGGGGCATAATCCAATTGTATACCACCACTGATAAAGACCGAAATAATCAATATCCACGGGGTGGATAGCACCTCCTCGAGTAAAGCCCTCTACGGCGGGTTGACCAAAATGAGGATCCCAAATTGCATGAGCAATAGGTCTTACATGTAAAGGATCCTGTATCTAGGACTCCAAATTTCCTTGCCAAGCTACATGAAATAGATTTCTGGACGTCCATAGAAAGATTATTGCTAACTACCCAACGTGAGAAGACAAAAAATGTTCTAATAAAGACACTCCTCAGTAATATCATCATGACTTTCGAAGTCATGTGCAGTAGCAATACCAAACCAAATACGACGAGTAGTGGGGTCCTGAGCTAAAGCTTGGCTAAACCTTGGAAATATTAATGCCATAATGCCTTTCAAATCCTCCTAGCCATTATCCTACTGTAATAATTCTTGCTAAGAAGAATGCCCATGTTGTGGCAATTCCACCCAGAAGGTAATGGGTTACTCCTACACCGCGTCCTTGCACAATGCTCAAGGCTCTAGGTTGAGTAGCAGGAGCAGCTTTTAATTTGTGGTGAGCCCAAACAATAGATTCAATGAGTTCTTGCCAATAACCAAGGCCACAGAACAGAAACATTAAACTGAAAGCCTAGACAAAATGAGCACCTAAGAAAAAAAGACCATATGTAGATAATGAAGAACCATAAGACTGAATTACTTGAGATGCCTGTGCCCATAAGAAATCCCCTAACCACCCATTAATAGTAATGGAACTTTGTGCAAAGTTTTCTCCTGTGATATGGGTTATCACTCCTTGATCACTTATAGTACCCCAAACATTTGACTGCATTTTCCAACTAAAATGGCAAAATTACTACTAAAATTGCATTATACATCCAGAATAGACCTAAGAAGACATGATCCCAAGTAGATACTTAACATGTTCCTCCCCTTCCAGGCCCATCACAAAGGAAATGAAAACCAAGATTTGCTTTATTAGGTATCAAACGGGAACTGTGAGCAAATAGAATGCCTTTCAGTAGTATCAATACAGTCACATGGATTGTAAATGCATGAATTTGATGGACCAAAAAGTCTGTGGTTCCTAATGGAATAGGTAACAAAGCTACTTTGTCGCCTACTGCTACTAATTCATCACCTCCCCAAGTTAAGCTAGTACTTGTTGTTGCACTAGGAGCTGTTACACCAGGCGCTAAAGCATGGGTGTTTTGTACCCATTGAGAAAAGATGGGTTGGAGTTGTATAGCAGTATCTGAAAACATATCTTGGGGATGCCCTAAAGCACTCATGGTATCGTTATAAATATATAAGCCAAAACTGTGAAACCCTAGAAATATACGTGCCCATTTAAGATGTGATATGATTGCATCACGGTGCCTAAGGACATGATCTAATAGATCATTGTATCGAGTAATTTGATCATAATCTCTTACCATAAAAATAGCTGCATGTGCAGCAGCACCAACTATGAGAAATCTGCTGATCCACATATGATGTCTGAAGAATGAAAGTTGTGTACCATAGTCAATAGCTAAGTATGGATAGGGGGGCATTGGAATACATATGGTGAGCTACAACAATGGTTAAAGAACCTAACATAGCTAGGTTAAGAGCTAATTGAGCATGCCATGACATTGTTAGGATTTCATAAAGGCCATTATGACCCTGGCATGTAAATGGACCTTAAAATGTCTTTAAGGCCATGGTCAATACCCCAGTTGGTCCTATACATATGGCCGGCGATCAAGAAAAGAATTGCAATTGCTAAATGATTATCTGCTATATTGCTCAGCCACAGACCTCCCATTATTGGATCTAATCCTCCACAAAAACTCAGAAATTCTACGTATTTTGACCAATTCAAGGTGAAAAGGGGGTTGCTCCCTCAGCAAAGCTAGGATAAAGTTGAATCAAAAGATCCCGATTCAAGATAAATTCATGAGGAAGTGGTATCTCTTTAGGATCAACTCCAACATCGAGAAATTGGTTAATAGGTAAAGATACATGGATTTGGTGTCCCGCCCAAGAAAGAGATCCAAGTCCTAGTAATCCTGCTAAGTGGTGATTCAATATTGAATGTACATCTTGGAACCAAGCCAATTTTGGTGCTGCTTTGTGATAAAGGAACCAACTGTCAAAAAGCATTAAGTATGCAAAGATCAATGCGCCAATTGTGGAACAATAGAGTTGTAATTCACTAGTTATTCTAGTTGCTCGCCAAATCTTAAAAAAAATTGGAGGTTATTTGTATTCCTCGGAAACCCCCACCTACATCACCATTCAATATTTCTTGACCTACTATTGGCCAAACCACCTGCGAACTTGGTCCAATGTGAGTAGGATCACTTAGCCATGCTTCATAATTGGAAAAACGGGTACTGTGGAAATACATGCCGCTGAGCTAAAGAAAGATAATGGAGAGTTGACCAAAATGAGCACGAAATACTTTTCGAGAGATCTCCTCTAAATCACTAGTATGACTATCAAAATTGTGAGCATCAGCATGTAGGTTCCAGATCCAAGTGATAGTATCGGGACCCTTAGCTATTGTTCTTGAGAAATGGTCGGGTCGGGCCCATTCTTCGAAAGACATTTTTATAGGATCCCTATCTACAATAATTTTTACTTCTGGTTCCGGTGAACGAATAATCATTAAGTCCTCCTTTTTCTGGACAACACATACAAAGAGACCTGCCAATAGTCAGATTTTTAGTGAACCTCTGAAAGATGGATATTTTATTTAATTTATGATTAGTCCCTTTTTTTTCTATCTCCCATCCATCTATTTAGTTTTTCACTATATCAATTATGATATCCAAGTCGATCCGGGGCAAGTGATCGGATCTATTATGACATAATGATTAGGTGCCTAACGGACAATTTAAAATCTTGTAAAACCTTTTCTCATTAAACCCTTTCCTAGGGTGACGAAAAAACTATTTTTTTTTGCAACCTAACCTTGTCTAATATATTTCTATTTGAATGTATAAATGCCCATATGTATCTACTTCTGTGGAATATAATATCTTAATTACTGTATTGTATTACATTACATTAAAAATCACAAAATAATTCATTAGAATTAATAGGATTCACTTTGATATTTATATTTAGTCAGTCAAAGGTATTCTTTCCTTTATTAGATTAGTTTTTTGTACTTGTATCTCCTTTATCCATATAAGATACCATACAATAATTATTTTAGAAGTAAGAGATATAATGAAATTTCTGATTGGATCTTATCATAGGATATGTATGATCTATTTTATTTGATTATTAGATCCAACAATCAATTGTAATGAATTTAAAATTTTATTCGAATTCTAAATGCCTCGTAATATTCAACCAATTATGTTCTTCAACATAATTATTTAGGGTAAGCGCTATAGCCCGTTTCCAATACTCAACAACTTGATTGAACCAAGCTTCTGTGATTTCAGAATCACCTCATAGAATGGCCCATTCTCCCTGGTTGGAATAGGTGAGTAAATTCCTTTCCTTAGAACCGTACTTGAGAGTTTCCTACCTCATATGGCTCAGCAATTGATTCTTTTGGCATCCCATTTTAATCTATACTAGCTGTATTAGATTTTTAAGAATGAACCCCCCTTAACAAAAAAAGGGGGGGTTAACCACAACTAAGCAGATGAAGTTAATTAACTAAGTTTCTAACTCTAATTTTCTTGGTCAAAAATCCATTTTATATTTTCTCCCCCCCTTCTGAAGAATGAAGCATACAAATATTTCCTTATCTCATTACATTAGATTTTTCTGAAAGGGAACTATCTCATTTTCATATATGAAATTTATATAGAATCTCTGAAAAGGACTTTTCCTCCATAAGAAAAGAGAACTTCCTATCTTTGGGATCTGACACTACACCACTGCTCAATATCTTATACCTTAGTGGATCGACTTTATTACATAAGTTGATTACTTCCCATATCCTGAAGTATACGTAAGCAGTTCGTAACTGTATTGATCCAATAGCTCGCTAATTGATCTTTACGGTGGTTTGTCTATCAATTTGATCCTTTACCCATAGAATATAGTATATAGGTGTATCTATTTCTTCATATTTTGGTTCTTGTGAAGTCTCTCTCCTTACTACAGCTGAGAAAAATCATTTCTTTGGACGATGCATATGTAGAAAGCCTTTTTTATAGTATTTACTTTACTAGCCAATTTGATCTTTTTTGTTCCTTCTTTCTATAGTGGTGATAGCCACACGTAATGATAGATCAGGGCCATATTATTAAAAGCTTGTGGTTAGAATGGATTTCATTCTAGTGCCTAGAAATAATATTCCAAAGCCTTCATATGTTCTCCGTTACTTGTGTGTATAAGGCCTATGTTATAGAGTATATAACTTCGATCATAGGGATCAATTTTTGGTCGCATAGCTTCATAATAATTTTGTAAAGCTTCCACATAATTTCCTTTGGATTGAGCTGACATCCATTATGGTTGTTCATTCTATTAAAAAATCTCTGTTCCAGAACCGTACGTGAGATTTTTATTTCATACGGCTCCTCCCTTCAGTTCATAGTACTAAGTAATCCATGGAATCCAAATTTGACTATTCTCATTATATTATAAACTAGCAAGGGCTAGTATTTTTACAAGAAATCTCTAGCCAGCCTCCCTATGAGGTAAGAGGTTTTTCTTTCTTAACACCAATCCAGTTCTATATAGAAATGGTAATTCCAACAATTTCTTTGCCCCCAACGCCCCCTATTTTCAGGAATTAGTCATTTCAATGATCTTTGATGGTTATATGGATAACCAAAGTATGAACGAGATGGATGTATGTTATCCTAACCATTCTTCTTAGTCCCAATACCAATAAGTAAAGGGACAATTTATAACAAAGTTTTCATCTTGTTGATTCCTAAGTGTAGTGCTTCTTTCCCTATGCCGCCTATGGGTACTAGTGAAGTAGAATTGACCTGCAATACATAACCTATAGGGGTACCCTTTTGCTCAATACTAAAATCGGCAATTGAAGCATTTGAGGCTGCATTTCCCTAGAATACAGGAGAGAATGAGATTTATTTCAATAATTTGCTTCTTTCCATCTCGAACCACACCCCTTTTTGTAAGACTGAGAGGCCAAAAAAAATAAGAAAAAAGAATCAAATCACAACATCTCTATAATAAGTAAATGTCTTTTTTTCTCCCAAAGTTGTCAAAATTATTCGAAATAAGATACTGGCTACCTTTGGTTTAGGGGGGCAGCCCGGCAAATAGACATCCACAGGAATTAGCTTATCGACTCCCCAAACAATACTATAAGAATCAGTATTGAACATTCCTCCTGTAATAGGAGAGGCTCCAATAGCAATAACATATTTTGGTTCAAGCATTTGCTCATATAATCTCACTAAAGAAGGAGCCATTTTCATTATTACTGTGCTGGCTGTTAAAATTAGGTCTGCTTGCCTAGGACTCAATCTTGGTACCAATCCATGATGATCAAAATCGAATTGCAAGCCTATTAATGAAGCAAATTCAATGAAACAACAACTACTATCATAGAGAAGCGGCCATAAACTGGAGAGTCTTGACCAATTCGAAAGATCATTCAATGTAATTGAAATAACTGAATTGTCGGTCGTTTGGTCATGTAACGGAAACTCAATCAAATTCATAACTGTCTCAATTGTAATCTTTTTTTTTTATTTTGATTGTCTGAATAGTTAGCTAAAACCATTCTAATGCTCCTTTTCGCCATGCATAAACTAACCCAACGATTGGGATAAACACAAAAATGAAAGCTTCTATAAATACAAATACGCCCAATACATCGAAACTCATTGTCCATGGATAAAGAAAGACCATTTCAACATCAAAAGTGACAAAAACTAGAGCAAACATGTAATAGCGGATTCAGAATTGTAACCAAGCATCTCCCATAGGTTCTATACCCGATTCATAACTAGAGAACTTCTCTGGTCCTTTACTAATCGGGGTTAAAACTCCGAAAATTAGAAATTCCAAGATAGGGATAATGCTTGATTTTATCAGAAATGCCCAGAAAATATCATATTCTTGAAGCAAAAACATAAATGTACTCCTATTAATATGGAATATGTTGAATTATTCGATTACGGATTGGGATCATCAATTCATCTATAGAATTTCTTAGTTGAAACAAGAAATGATTTTGATCGAATCAAACTGCATATCTTAGAGTTTGTTTGTTGTACTGTAGGCATGTCTTGTTTAAAGAGTCATCCAACGGAGTACTACTTAGCATTTCTAATGAAATAGTAAACACTAATAAACTAAGAAAAACTAATAAATAGAACTATAATATTATTTATTATTATAATATAAGGATTATTAAGGTGTAAGGATTATAAGAACAATGAATATCTATTATCAATAAATATATAGAATCACACATTATTGAATGATTCGACAAATTAAATCCCCAATCCAACTCATAGCATAGAATATAGTTGAAGAGAGGCTGATACATTTAGGGCCGATTCATTATCTCTAAAATAATCAATTCAATGGAGGTTCTGACAAAAAGAAATTAGTCAAGGGACTTCTACAAATACAAGACTAAGAATAGGTCTCAATCCATGTGACTTGGGATTAAATTTGGTTGGGTTGGGTTAGAGTTTCTAGATAGGATCGATCATGTCATGATTTTCACTTCATAAATTGACTGGGATTGAGTATACCAAAAAATCAAATGTATCACTAACTCTTTGATCGTGGACAGGAAAAGAAAGTAATCCACGAGGATTAATAAAAATAAATAAGTATGGACATCTTAGGTTATGCCAGATTTGACAAATATCAATAGGATCCGTTAGAGTGGATTATTTTTTTCTTGTCCCTATACATACAAAACTATGTAATACTTTCATTTCTATAGATTGATTGATTGGTCAGTCTGTCCATAAATAAAATAAGGAGATTGAAACTATTATAAATTCAAATAGAATATCTATAAAAAAATACAATCTATTAGGATTATACGGATTCGAACTGTAGACCTTCTCGGTAAAACAAATCAAACTTATTGTTATATTATCAAAATGATTCGAACTATTTCAAAAACCCAACATTCATTTTGTTGCATTGGAAGATCAGTTGATGTAAAGATCAGTTAGTCCACCATATTTTTTCTTCACAGGAATATAAAAAGATAATAAGATGGCTTGCTCTGATTCATATTCATTATTTGAATTCTGATTTAGGAGCAATACCAAAGTCTCTCAAAGAAGGATTACTTTGACTTAGGTCTACCTCTGGCCTAGATCAACCTAAGTTAAATGGAGTTTCTATCTCTCCTTTCCAAGAGTAAAATTTGAGACTTCATACACCTTAAAGTTCATAGGATGAAAAGAGATGATTTTGAGGTCCTTATACTCATTATGCCTAGCATTGAATGTGGATTGGGTATTTACCCTATTAATTATCAAATCAATGGTAGATTTTCTATTTGGCACTGAAATTTGCACTAAATCTAAATCGGACTGAATCAAACCAAATAAAATATATGTTAGGCTATTATTCTCTTGTTCCTCAAATCTATGGAGTAAGACATCAATATTTCATCTCAATAAGATCAATTATGTTCATTGTATAATTGGCTTCTTTTGAAAAGCATTGGTGCACGTGTAAACGAGGTGCTCTACCTAACTGAGCTATAGCCCTTGCCCTTGTCATAGATATCTTAACATATGGATAATTTCTTGTCAAGATGGACAGTCCATGATCCCACATCGTATGATAGCTTTGCGATTGGTTTACTATTTTAACAAATTGGAATTGCTTGGAAATACTATTCGATCTATAATCCTCAGAGTGATGGGTCTTTTGTGGTGATAAATGACCTACTTAACTCAGTGGTTAGAGTATTGCTTTCATACGGTGGGAGTCATTGGTTCAAATCCAATAGTAGGTAGAACTTATAAAATACCGGAGTGGAGTAAATGGTATCTAAAGTCAATGCTATCTAATAAGGTTTTCTACCCATCTTTTTTTTTTTGGTTTCATTGTATTAGATTAGACTTGATTGTGTTCAATTGGTGGAATCAAAATGTAATAATTCTTTTGAAGATTTTGATGTATTTTGTTGACTAGGATGAAATAACATTGATAGCCTCTCTCGTGTCCTAGCTCATCTAAGAGCTTGATTCACCTCAATTGCTTGTCTTTTACCCTTAGCTCTACTCAATTTAGCTTCAGCTATTTCAAGAGTGTGTTGAGATTCTTGTGAATCAATGTCAGTACTCATCTCTGCATCATTTCCTAAAATGGTGATCTCATTATTACCTATTCTAGCAAAACCGCCCATTAGAGCCACTGTTAACCATTGGTCATTGAGGTGTATTCTCAGAAGACCTATATCCACGGCCATGGCAATAGAATTGTGGTTTGGTAATACGCCAATTTGCCCACTATTAGTAGATAAAATTATTTATTTTACTTTTGAATCCACAATAATTTGATTAGGAGTCAATACACAAAGATTTAAGGTCATTTCTTGCTCTCCACTTTGAAGTTTATAGCTTTCATGGTAGCTTCATCGATGTTACCCACCAAATAAAGGCCTAATTGAGAAGACTGTCTAATTCTCTGAAAAGGATGAGTTGAAACCCCCTAATTGTTTCTGTGAGACCAACATATTTACCCAGAGAACTAGTAAATACTTCTGCCACGAACAAGGGTTGTGATAAGAAGTGCTCAATTTTTTGTGCTCTTGCTACAATTAACCGATCCTCTTCGGATAATTCATCCAACCCCTGGATAGCTATAATGTCCTAAAGTTCTTTGTAACGTTATGAAGTTTGCTTAACTTTTTGTGCAGTTTCATAATGTTCCTCGCCAATGATTCGAGGCTGTAATAGAGTTGCCGTTGAATCTAAAGGATCTACTGCTAGATAAGTACCCTTGGTAGCTAATCCTTTTGATAGTACGGTAGTAGCATCTAAATGTGCAAATGTCATGGTAGGATCTTGGTCGGTCGAATCGTCCGCAGGTACATAAACTACTTGGATCAAAGTTATAGATCCCTCTTTAGTAGAAGTAATTCTTTCTTGCAAAGAATCCATTTCTGTACTAAGAGTGGGTTGATAACCCGCTGCAGAAGGGATTCTACCCAATAAGGTGGATACTTCTGACCCTGCTTGGACAAAATGAAAGATATTATCAATGAATAGAAGCATGTCTTGTTCATTAACATCCCGAAAATATTTTGCCATGGTTAGGGCAGTCAAATCAACTCTCATACGAGCTCCCGGTGGTTCATTCATTTGACCATAGACTAGAGCTACTTTGGATTCTGTAATATTTTTTTCATTAATCACTTTGGATTCTTTCATTTCCATGTAGAGATCATTTCCTTCATGAGTACGTTCACCTACTCCGCCAAATACAGATACACTCCATGAGCTTTGGCAATGTTGTTGATCAATTCCATGGTGAGTATTATTTTACCCACACCAGCTCCCCCAAATAGCCCGATTTTTCCCCCACGATGATAAGAAGCTAAAAGATCCACCACTTTAATCCCTGTTTCAAAAATTGATAATTTCATACCTAATTGTATAAAAGTGGGCGCAGATCTATGAATAGGAGATGTTGTGCAAGTATCCACAAGACCTAAATTATCAATGGGTTCCCCAAGAATGTTGAAAATTCATCAGAGAATAGCTCTACCAACTGGAACACTTAGAGTAGTTCCTGTGTCAATCACTTCCATTCCTCTCATCAGACCATCCGTAGCACTCATAGCTACAGCTCTAACTCGATTATTTCTTAATAATTGTTGTACCTCACAAGTCACATTAATTTGTTGACTGGAAGTATCTCGACTTTCAACTACCAAAGCATTATAAATATTAGGCATCTTTCCTGGGGAAAAGCAACATCCAGTATTGGGCCAATAATTTGGGCGATACATCTTAAGTTTTTTTCTTCAAGTGTAGAAACCACAAGACCAGAAGTGATGCAGCGGGAGGAAGGGGGCTCGAGGGGCAAGAGGAAGAGCACCGTCTTCTCTTGATGCAGCGGGAGAAAGCACAAGAGATAGGAAGAAGATCACCATCTTCTCACCATGATAGATCACAATAGATCTACTTGATGCAATGGGAGAGGACACGAGGGATAGGAAGAAGATCACCGTCTTCTTCTTGATGCAGCAAGATAGGGCACGAGAGATGGGGAGAAGATCACCGTCTTCACTTGATGCAGCGGGAGGAAGGCACGAGGAATAGGGAGAAGATCACCATCTTCTCACAATGATAGATCCTCTTCATGTAGTGCGAGAGGACACAAGGGATAGGAAGAAGATCACCATCTTCTCACCATGATAGAGATCCTTGAATCCACAAGGAAAATAGAAAGGGAATAAACCCAAAATAAGTGACTATTATTGATATGAAAGTCTTTCTTTTTGTTACAACCTTGGACTGTATATATAGCCCTCTAATAAACTTAGAGTCCTACTTGCTGTAGACTAAAAATAGGACTTAGACTCTACTAAGAATTCTACGTAACATATCTTAAATAAAGATATATGAACCCTATTCCTTATTGGGCTAGGACTGTTATTGACTCGGACTGATAAATAAATCCTAATTTTAATCAACACAAAGTCCAAATTATCCAAAATAGTAAATAAGAGACTTGTAGGAATCGATCTCAACTTTCCATTAGATAGTTATTTGCTGGATTTGGATCAATATCTTAGGAGATATGGCCTTTGGATTGTAGCTATATGAATCTTGATGGATCCTAATTGAAGTTGGAATTCAACTTGGATTGGATCTCTAATTTTACTGTGAAAAAAAAGGATGTAGTTGTCCTACATCAGACCCCTCCACTTGTAAAGGACTTGTCCTCAAGTCAAAGATTGAAGTCTTCATTGTTGTAGTTATGCTCCTCTTGAACTCTTTCCAGTGCAAAACTTGATGATGAAGACCAACTAGACTTTGCCGAAACATGTTAATTGTTGATCCTTGTTCTTCCAATGAATCAACCAATTTGCCTCTACTATTAGTCGGTCCTTGCACTTCTTCTCAACTCCTAAAATAGTCTTTATGGCCTGTAGACTTTTATGTTCAATTCTGCACCTCAAATAATCATAATAAACTTTTGGGTATGATGAATAACAACTCAAATTAGGTATTATTTCATCATCCTGAAGTGGTGAACAATTTTGTGGTATTTTCACATCTTCACTAGTAAATTTTGGATAAGATAATTGGTCCTTTCCAAAGATAATATTGTGATTTGTATCACTAGTAACTTTGCAGCTTTGATTGAAATTCTTAATATGTGCTAATGACTTCTCTTGTAAACTGAAAATTTCTTAAGAACTATTAGCAGGCAGGTACAAATCCTCATTTAGACTTACTTCATCCATAGGAAAGGTATTTAGAATTACTTTTCCACTATCATCTTCTTCTTTGGCATTTATCATTATAGAGGAACAAGGTGTATAGGAAGAAATTATAGTAGGATTCATGACCAGACTAACCTCTGAATGATTTATCTTGAAATTTGTGATTTTCTTCTGAAATTTTTGAGAAGCTAGATTAAATTTTACCCTTTCTTGAATCTCATGCTTCAATTTAGTGTGTACCTCCTCATAATGAACAAAGTAGTCCTCTTGTAGGAATTTTCTTTCTAAAAGATGTCGCATCTCTAACCATGTTTGGAGTTTTTGATGACCTTCTTTTGCACATTGTTGTTGAAGTTGCTCCCACCATGATGAAGCTTGTCCCTTGAGTTTTAATTCAACAATCTTAATTTTCATTATCTCAGAAACCTTTAGATACCTAAAGAAGTCTTCAAGTGGTTCTGTCCAATTGAGAAATTTTCATATCCATGAAAATCAGAAAGCCAATTTGAAGAAGTTATCTCATGTGATAATCTCCGAGACATCGGATCGCGAGCCTCTTCGATGATCAATTGATGAACTTGGTTCTTACTTTCAATCTGTTTCAAAGCTTCATACTTCCTAGTGATAGAAGCAAGAAAACTTTGTTTGATCAAATCTGGAATTTGATAATCTCCTAGATCACCATCCATGGAGTTGTCGCCACCAACTACGATCAATGGAGTTGAGCTCAGGAACAACGTCGCTCTGATACCACTTGATGCAGCGGGAGGAGGGGCATAAGGGGTTGGAAGAAGATCACCATCTTCTCACAAAAAAAAGATGTAGTTATCCTACATCAGACCCCTCCACTTGTAAAAGACTTGTCCTTAAGTCAAAGATTGGAGTCTCTGTTGGTGCAGTTGTGCTCCCCTTAAACTCTTTCCAACATAAAACTTGATGATGTAAACCAATAAGATTTCTTCAAGTAACATCTTCAACTCTTTGATTTCCTATTTTCCTTCGACACAACCACTTGAAACTTTGCAGGATTCCTTTTCACCTTATTTGAAATAAATTTTTTTTACACACCAACTTATGATTTGTTATCATGCAATGAAAGTATTCTTCGCAAGTTTGCTGACAATTGCGATAATAATTTGAATATGCCATTGTAAATTTTGAATCTTACATAGTGATAACTCCTGTAAAAATTTTCTCTAGTTGTTCAAGAGAGTTGGATTTTGATGACTTCAAAGAATAATCTTGAGTAGCATAGTCAATATTTTCACAAGTAGAAAACCCTTTCTTGTAGCCTTCAAGATTGTCAACTAATTCATAAAAATTCTCATAGATAGTCTCTTGAAAATTTTCTGTAACATCCAAAGCTACTTTTGTATGATCTTCTAATTCATCAAAGAAAGAATCTTTGGGGCTCTCAATAAATTCTTCACTAGTTTGTTTGTCTTCCACACAATCCATAGCCTCTTCTTTGACTTGATAATTCGATACTAGAGGAAAGTTACTAAGATATGGAATTAATATCTTATGGTTGTCTCCATTGATTTGAATTCCAAAAGCCTTTGGATGAGAGATCTGTTTTACCTGATTTCGATCCCCTTTTTAGAACTTTATGTTTAATAGTTTAAGCATCTTCGGCCATGAGCGAATTTTTTGTTTGCCTTCACGTGTTCTTTGGGCTTGAATTTGCTCCCACCAAGATGAAGCATAACCATCAAGCTTATATTCAATAATTTTCACCTTCTTCTCTTTAGGAATCTCCATAAACTTAAAGAAATTCTCAACTTTATCGATCCAAATAAATAAATTCTAATAGCCATGAAAGTATGGAATATTTACCTCACTAAGGTTTTGGTTTTCCTGAATAGCTTCATCTGTTGATCTCTAAGACATTGGACCGTGATCCTCTTTGATAATCAATTGATGAACTTGGTTCTTAGTTTCAATTTGTTTCAAAGCTTCATACTTCCTAGTGATAGAAGCAAGAAATTTTGTTTAATCAAATATTGAATTCGATAATCTCCTAGATCACTGTCCATGGAGTTGTCGCCACCAACTACAATCAATGGAGTTGAGCTCAGGAACAACGTCGCTTTGATACCACTTGATGCAGTGGGAGGAAGGGGGCTCGAGGGGGGGCAGGAGGAAGAGCACCGTCTTCTGTTGATGCAGCGGGAGAAAGCACAAGAGATAGGGAGAAGATCACCATCTTCTCACCATGATAGATCACAATAGATCTACTTGATACAGCAGGAGAGGACACGAGGGATAGGAAGAAGATCACCATCTTCTTCTTGATGCAGTGAGAGAGGGCACGAGAGATAGGGAGAAGATCACCATCTTCTCTTCACAATAATCCTTGAATCCACAAGGAAGATGGAAAGGGAGCAAACCTAAAATAAGAGAATATTATTGATAAAAAAGTCTTCTTCTTTTTTGTTATAACCTTGGGCTGTATATATAGCCCTCTAATAAACTTAGAGTCCTACTTGGTGTAGACTAAAATAGGACTTAGACTCTATGAAGAATTCTACTTAACATATCTTAAATAAAGATATATAAATCCTATTCCTTATTGGGCTAGGACTATTATTGACTCGGATTGATAAATAAATCCTAATTTTGATCAATATAAAGTCTGAATTATCTGAAATAGTAAATAAGAGACCTGTAGGAGTCAATCTTAGCTTTCCAACGGATAGTTATTTGCTGGATTTGGATCAATATCTTAGGAGATATGGACTTCGGACTATAGTTGTACGAATCTTGACGGATCCTAATTGGAGTTGGAATTCAACTTGGACTGGATCTCTAATTTTACTATAAAAAGGATGTAGTTGTCCTACATCAAGAAGTAGTAAGATTGATTTTCATAATCATAATAAAGTAAAATATGTTGAAATTCCTTTGGAATAGTATCCAATAAAAAATAATTGTCTGATAGGAAGTTGATCGGCTAATTGAATAAGAAATAAATCGAAGTTAGCGTTGGATTTAGTTGGTATCACCCAAAGGAATTCAATTCCATTGTTTACTCATTGAATTATTCAATTCTCAAGTTCAACCAATCCTTTTTTTAGTATTTTTAATATAAAGTAGATGAATAAAAATCATGAGTAAGTTAAGTGTGTTTCATTTTTAATCATTATAGAAAACACCGTCTCTATTAGATTATATTATCTATGGAATTCCTACCCAAACTCCATTTAGGACTTATTATTTTGATCTCATTGTTCATTGTTTTTTGCATATACATTTCTGTCTGTTCTTTTTTTATACCTTTTCCTCATTTTATACCTTTTCATGGATGAATTATGGCTATTTTCACTTCCTAGGATTTACATATACAACATATATCACTATCAAGAGTGTTTTATTAATTAATATTTATATATTTAATGAAAAATAAGAAGAGGATCAACTCAATTATAAACTTACAAAACAAGGATTGGCTTGCGCCATATATAGCAAAGAGTATACAATAATGATGTATTTAGTGAATCAAATACATTACATAGTATAATAGCCAACCATTTTCTAATTAGTTGATAATATTAGTTGAATTTTTTGATAGATTTTTCTTAAGGGTTTCATTCACATCTAATCCATATCGAGCAGACCTTGTCGTTGTGAGAATTCTTAATTCATGAGTTGTAAGGAGGGACTTATGTCACCACAAACAGAGACTAAAGCAAGTGTTGGATTCGAAGCTGGTGTTAAAGATTATAAATTGACCTATTATACTCCTGACTACAAAACCAAAGATACTGACATCTTGGCAGCATTCCCAATAAGTCCTCAACCCGAGGTTTCGCCTGAAGAAGCAGGAGCTGCAGTAGTTGCTGAATCTTCCACTCGTACATGGATAGCTGTGTGGACTGAAGTCTTGATTGTTACAAAGGATGATGCTACCACATCGAGAGCATTGTTGGGGAGGAAAACCAATATATTGCCTATGTAGCTTATCCTTTAGATCTTTTTGAAGAAGGTTTTGTTACTAACATGTTTACTTCCATTGTAGGTAATGTATTTGGTTTCAAAGACTTACGAGCCCTACATCTAGAGGATTTATGAATTCCTCCTTCTTATTGTAAAACTTTCCAAGGCCTGCCTCATGGTATCCAAGTTGAAAGAGATAAGTTGAACAAGTATGGCCATCGCCTATTGGGATGCACTATTAAACAAAAATTGGGGTTATCCGCAAAGAACTACAGCAGAGCTATTTATTAATGTTTATGCGGTGGACTTGATTTTACCAAGGATGATGAAAATGTGAATTCCCAACCATTTATGCATTGGAGAGACCATTTCTTATTTTGTGCCGAAGAAATTTATAAAGCACAAGCCGAAATAGTGGTACGAAATCATCCCCAAAGTCTTTGGGTTTTGTTGATTTATTATGTGATGATTTTATTGAAAAAGACCGAAGTCGTGGTATTTTTTTCACTCAAGATTGGGTCTCTATGCCGGGTGTTCTACCAGTGGCTTCAGGGGGTATTCATGTTTGGCATATGCCTACCCTAACCAAAATCTTTGGGGATGATTTCGTACTATAATTCGGTGGAGGAACTTTAGGGAACCCTTGGGGAAATGCACCTGGTGCAGTAGCTAATCGGGTGGTTTTGGAAGTGTGTGTACAAGCTCGTAACGAGGGACGTAACCTTGCTTGTGAAGGTAATGAAATTATTCGTGAAGCAAGCAAATGGAGCCTGAGCTAGCTGCCACTTGTGAAGTATGGAAGGAGATGAAATTCAAATTTGCACCAGTAGATACACCAGACTAGTAGATATGTCAGATGACGATAAAGAGAAAACAATTACGTAATTCCTGTTTGTTCTCCTAAGTTTAATTAACCTCAGCCCAATCTTTACTAAAAAGGATTGAGCCAAATAAAATGGAATATCCTATAGATCCTATATATTATGTATTTGCATATATCTTCGATATGTACAAACCTTACTATACTATATAGAAGATGAAAATACAAAACACTAAATAACTCAATAATTCTATCATTAGATCCATACTGAATTCTCATAATTAATTCTATGAATCCTTGGATTGGTGGATTTTTAGATTCCACAATTTTATTTCAAACCATAAATCAAGCCAAGCCAAGAGGTGAGGGCTTCCTCGACCTATCCTCTAATATAATATTGTCTTTTTTGTTCTATGTTAGAATAGAAACTTATTATTTGATTATATGATATGAAATCATACGAGAATAAATTCTTCACTTTGTAGGAAGAAACAATTATATCTTTTGATGAAAGATTTATTTGTACATGACATGAGAGAAACTTCTTTTTATATTTCTAATTCAGGAAAATATTCCATCAATATATATATATTGGAAAGAAGTGACACTCCGAATTTACCAAAAAAAAGAAAAATTTCTTTCAATACTCACTCGTTGTTGGTTAATAGTTAACAATCCTAATAATGGAATCCATATGCTTCATTTTGCTAGAAAATCAATCAATCAAATAGTAAAATGTAAAATGATTATCCATCGAATGACTATTCCTTTATTGTATTTTCATAAAATGGGGGGCAGGAAGACTATGGAGAAATGGTGGTTCATTTGATATTGTCTAATGAGAGGTCAGAAGATAGGTATGGGCTAAATAAATCAACAGATAGTCTTGATGGTATTGGGCATAACCCTGGAAGCAAAGACCCCATTCTAAATGATACGGAGAAAAATATTCTTCTTAGTTGGAGTGATAGTGGTAGTTATAGTTATAGTTTCAATAATGTTAATCATTTATTGGAGAAAAACATTCTTCTTAGTTGGAGTGATAGTGGTAGTTATAGTTATAGTTTCAATAATGTTAATCATTTATTGGAGATCAAGAATATTTTTGGTTTGATCTCTAATAACACTTCCTTAGTTAGGAATAGTAATGGCGATGATTATTCTATATATTTTGATATTGAAAATCAGCTTTTTGAGATTGACAATAAGAACAATAGTTCATTTCTGAGTGAACTAGAAAGGTTTTTTATAGTTATTTCAATAGTGGGTCTAAAAGTAAGAATAACTACTATGTCAGTTACATTTATAGTATTATTTGGACTGTAAATGTAAATATAAGTGTAAGTAGTAGTGAAAGTAGGAGTTCTAGTATAAGTACTAGTAGTAAAGGTATCGATTTAAATATAAAAGAATGATCTAACAATTTTGATATAAATAAAAAATACAAATATTTATGGGTTCAATGTGAAAATTGTTATGGGTTAAATTATAAAAAAAAATTTAAGTCAAAAATGCATATTTGTGAACACTGTGGATATCATTTGAAAATGAGTAGCTCAGATAGAATCGAACTTTCGATTGATCCGAGCACATGGGATCCTATGGATGAAGCTATGGTTTCTATGGACCCTATAGAATTTCATTCAGAGGGGGAACCCTATATAGATCATATTAATTCTTATCAGAGAAAGACAGGTTTAACTAAAGCTGTTCAAATAGGCATAGGTCAACTAAATGGTTTTCCTGTGACAATTGGGGTTATGGATTTTGAGTTCATGGGAGGTAGTATGGGATCCATAGTGGGCGAGAAAATCACCCGTTTGATCGAGTATGCTACTAATAAATCTCTACCTGTCATTATTGTGTGTGCTTCTGGAGTTATTCTATGTATCAATCCTTACATCTCCTACAACTGGTGGAGTGTCTGCAAGTTTTGGTATGTTGGGAAATGTCATTATTGCTGAACCTAATGCCCACATTGCATTTGTGGGTAAAAGAGTAATTGAACAAACATTGAATAAGACAATACCCGATGGTTTACAAGTGGCTGAATATTTATTCCATAAGGGCTTATTTGACCTAATCGTACCACGTAATCCTTTAAAAGGTGTTCTGAGTGAGTTATTTCAGCTTCACGGTTTCCTTCCTTTGAATCAAAATATAAAAAAAGAATAGGAACTTAATTTAGTTTTCTATTAGACCCCTTGCACTTATTAACTAGTTAATATTAGTTATAATAGATATAGTTATCATAAGACCTCTTTATATTTATAAGAGGTACAAATAGTAATCGAGGTACTCGTTCTATGACAAATCTTAACTTACCCTTTTTTTTTGTGCCCTTAGTAGGCCTAGTATTTCCGGCAATTGCAATGACTTCTTTGTCTCTTTATGTCCAAAGAAATAAAATTGTCTAGATCTGATGGAACCAAATCTCATCAATTTATTTGAACACTAACTAAATTATAATATAGATATTTGTTTAGTGTAATATTGTAAAATATGTGGCTTTTTCCGAACCCAAATGTTGTTATGTACGTAGATAGATAATATCTACATAAAAGTTAACGTATCTGACTAATTACTACTAATGCTTTAATGCTGCATTTCGTATCTGAATAGTGCTAGTTAATAAGAGTTACTTCAGCATCAAGAAAAGTAAAGTCAATTTTGGGCTATTCTCTCAATTCCAATCGAATGCAACTGTATCTAATATAGTAAGTATGAACTAGCGATCAGAACATATATGGATAGAACTTATAACTGAGTCTCGAAAGACAAGTAATTTTTGCTGGGCTTGTATCCTTTTTTTAGGTTCACTAGGATTCTTAGTGGTTGAAACTTCCAGTTTTCTTGGTAGAAATCTGATATTCGTATTTCCATCCCAGCAAATCTTTTTTTTCCATATGGGATTGTGATGTCCTTCTACGGGATCGCAGGACTATTCATTAGCTCCTATTTGTGGTGCACAATTTCGTGGGATGTTGGTAGTGGTTATGACTTATTTGATAGAAAAGAAAAATAGTGTGTATTTTTCGTTGGGGATTTCTTGGAATAAATCGCCATATTTTCTTCCACTTCCTTATGAGAGATATCTAATCAGTCAGAATGGAGATTAAAGAAGATCTTTATACTCATTGTGTCCTTTATATGGAAATTCGAGGTCAAGGAGGCATTCCCTTGACTTGTATTGATTAGAATTTTACTCCACGAGAAATTGAACAAAAAGTTGTCAAATTGGCCTATTTATTGCGTGTACCAATTGATGTATTTTGAAAAATGAACTGAAGAAAATTTTTTCAGCATGAAGAAAAGAACTTGCTAACCCCTTTTATTTAATTGAAGTTTCTTCTGAATGCCCATTCAAGCAAAACGTGTTATATTCTATGTTCCTATTCCGTTGGTGCAGCAGCCCATAGAATAAAACCAAAAGCTAAGAAAGTATATGGGGTAACTATAAAAAAATGAAGAAGAAGAAATTTTTTGTATACCAAAACTATTTTGTATGTGTACAAAATTCAACTTAATTCTTTTATTTATACTAGTCAAAAAGTTTAATTCTCATTAAGTTAAGTGTGGATTTATCAAATATATTCGAAATTTTTTTTGTAATAAAAAATTTGTTAGTTCAAGATTGAGATATCTAGAAATACTATATTGCTTCTTTTTTAATATTCTTGATAGATCCAAGGACTAAATAGATTTAAGGAATAAATTTGACACAAAATGGAAAGAAATAGATCGACAGTCTTGTTTGTTATATAACTCATACTTTGGAAAAATATCAGATAGAGTCAAAGATTGAAGCAACTTCATTACCAATTTCACAGATAAAAAAATTTTTTAAAAAAGAAAGCATTGATTTCCTTCCCATATTTTGTATCTATAGTATTTTTGCCCTGGTGGGTCTCTCTCTCATTTAAGAAAATTTTGGAACCTTGGATTACTAACTGGTGGAACAACAGGCAATCTGAAACCTTTTTGAATGCTATTCAAGAGAAAAATGTTCTAGAAAAAATCATAGAATTCAAAGAACTATTCCTCTTGGACAAAATGATAAAAGAGTACCCAGAGATACATATACAAGAGCTTCGTTTATGAATACACAAGGAAACAATAGAATTGGTCAAAACACATGATGAATATCATCTCCATCTCATTTTGCATTTCTCTGCAAATGTAATCTGTTTTGTTATTCTAAGTGGTTTTTTTTTTGGGTAATAAAGAACTTGTCATTCTTAATTCTTGGGTTTAGGAATTACTCTATAACTTAAGCTACACAATAAAGGCTTTTTTGATTCTTTTAATCACTGATTTATGGATCGGATTTCACTCGACCCATGGTTGGGAACTAATGATTGGTTCAGTCTACAATGATTTTGGATTGGCCCATAATGATCGAATTATATATGATATTGTTTCAACTTTTCCAATTATTCTAGATGCAATTGTGAAATATTGGATCTTCCATTATTTAAATCATGTACCTCCTTCACTTATAGTTATTTATCATTCAATGAATGAATGATGAACAAATTAATGAATGAAGATGAAGAATTCATTTGGTTTCGTAATATCAATTAAATGAGAATTTTTTTTTTGTATAAAAAAAGCATTTTCCATTTTACTTTTTCGAATTCAAATTTTACTTATTATTTTTATTTCTACCTATTCAAGGTATTTGTCCCATACTATACTCTATTCTAATACAATTATTCCAATACAATAGCAGACTTCAGGGTAGGGAACTATACTAGACTAGCTACCTATCTAATTTATTATTGTAGAAATTCCATAATTAATGATTGGACCATGCAAAATAGAAATACTTTTTCTTGGGTAAAAGAACAGATGACTCAATCCATTTTTGTATCGATCATGATATATGTAATAAATCGAGCATCTCTTTCAAATGCATATCCCATTTTTGCACAACAATGTTATGAAAATCCATGAGAAGCAACTGGACGAATTGTATGTGCCAATTGCCATTTAGGTAATAAGCCCACGGATATTGAAGTTCTGTGAGCTGTGCTTCCTGATACTGTATTTGAGGTAGTTGTTCTAATCCCTTATGATATGCAACTGAAACAAGTTTTTGCTAATGGTAAAAAAGGGGCTTTGAATGTGGAGGCTGTTCTTATTTTACCTGAGGGATTTGAATTAGCCCCTCCCAATCGTATTTCTCCTGAGGTGAAAGAAAAGATGGGAAATCTATCTTTTTAGAATTATAATCCCAATAAAAAAAATATTCTTGTAATAGGTCCGGTTCCTAGTCAGAAATATAGTGAAATCGTCTTTCCTATTCTTTCTCCCTAACCAGTTACAAAAAAAGACGTTCACTTCTTAAAATATCTCATATATGTAGGTGGAAATAGAGGGAGGAGGCATATTTATCTTGATGGAAGTAAAGTAACAATACGGTCTATAATGCTACATCATCGGGTATAGTAAGCATAATAGTACGTAAAAAAAAAAGGGGGATATGAAATAACCATAGTTGATGCATTGGATGGACATCAAGTGCTTGAGATTATACCTCTAGGACCAGAACTTCTTGTTTTAGCGGGTGAATTCATCAAGCTTGATCAACCATTAACAAGTAATCCCAATGTAGGGGGCTTCAGTCAGGGAGATGCAGAAATATTGCTTCAAGATCCATTATGCACTCAGGGTCTTTTGTTCTTCTTAGCATCTATTATTTTGGCACAATTTTTTTTGGTTCTTAAAAAGAAACAATTTGAAAAGGTTCAATTGTACGAAATGAATTTCTAGATCTAGTGATTCCTTAACATTAAATTGTTAAAAATAGTTTATATTATTTTCTCAACGTCTGGAATTAATTACTTGTATCCCATTCCTAGTAACGGACAATAAAATGCAAACAAATAAAAAGAAAGAAAATACAGGGCAAGGATGGGATACATGAAACAAATACTTCTAGGAGGGATTGCTAATCTTCTTAATCTTCACAAGAAAAGTATTTTCCACAATTATTCAATTAACTTAAGTATTAAATATTAATAGAATAAATAGATCAAAATCTTGCTTGAAAAAGTAAGAACTCAGAGGATTGAGACCCCTCTGAGTTCTTACTTTTTCATGTCTAAAATCCTATTCATCCAATCACTACAGAGATGAACCCAACCCAGAATATGAACCATAAAAGAAAATACCTATTGAACCGGTCACAAGAATACCTATTGAACCTATCAGCGAAAGAGGAATCCTTCGAGTAGTATCGGCCATTTTCCCCCTTTCTTCCACATTTTATCAAGCGGTCATGCTAGAGACAAAAATAGTCATGGATAGTTATGAGGATGGTATCCTTCCAAATAGGATAAGAGAATTCCTACTATTCTCTTTCTCTCAATTAAAGAAATAATTGTAAAATAAAATAGCAAGTACAAAAATGAGTAATAAACCCTAGTATAGACTGGTACAATTCAACTCAACATTTTTCTCATTCAGGTTTGATTGTGTCAAAGTTCTATAATTCGAATTAGGTTTATCATTGGATGAACTGCATTGCTGATATTGACCACAAAAAAGAAATAGTAGGTATAGTTAGTCCATGAACAGCCAACCATCTCACTGTAAAAATTGGATAGGTTTGATCTATGGTCATTAGGGGCCTCCTAAAGGGATCTACTAAATTCATTGAGTTGTTCCAAAGAATCAAAATGGCCAGTTATTAATGGAATGCCCTGTCGGCTTTCTGTGAAATATTTATTTGGTCGAGGACTTCCAAACATATCGTAAACTAAACTTGCACTTACGAATAAACAACCTACAATGAATAGGGAAGGTATAGTAATATTATGAATGACCCAGTATTGAATGCTAGTAATAATATCTGCAAAAGGACGTTCTCCCATGCTTCCAGACATGTTGAGCTCCAAAAATTCTTGTACAGTCAAAAAGAGGAATCGATTTCATGAAAGATGGGATCAGTAAATAAAAAACTACTGATATTTTATTTCATCTTTGTTTGTGAGATCGTCAATTTTGTACCAAAGGTGTATTTCAAGTATACTAAATCAGTATAGCTATCCTTTGTCTGACACAGCAACGCTGTATCCCCAAATACTATAGAATTGTTTTCTTCTATTTTTTTTTCTTGTATATGGATAATTGTATGTTATCCAATGGACCAATAAAATAAAAAATTCCTTATAATATAAGGTTTTCATTATTGACTTTGTAATAAAAAATAAAGATCTTGGTAAAGTGTGAGTCAATGGATTTTATAATTCATGAAAGATGAAAGATATTATCATATTTGCACAATTCAATTATATTATATGTGAAATAGAAAACTTTTTTTTATTTTATTAGGGTATAGGGTTAAAATTTTTTTGTTCGAATCCTTTTATTTCAATTCAAGTAATTGGTTGGTCATACAATAAATATACAATAATACAGTACTAGTGTATTATTTGATGAAAAAAGAACAAAAAAAAAGGTTTTAGGACAGATTGCAAGAAACCTTTTTCTTCTTATTCAAAATTGGAATATAATATTATGGGTAATTAACTAATAACTAAGCTTTACTTTACTGAATCTAATGAACTAATGAATTCAGAATTCAAATAAGTTGAGTTAAAAAGAAAAGTAAAGGTAATATCAGGTCGTTCACTCCAAACAAAATAGACTTACTCCTATTGAAAAAGAATAGAAATTATCAAAATTGAAATTATTTGCAAACCTAACCTAATTCCCTTTCCTTTATTTGATTTTGGAATCAAGTTACACAACACACACAGTTCTTATTACTATACTCAACCCAGGAATTGAAGAATGAACCTCTTCTCTTGATTCAGAATCGCAAGATTGGTCGGTGTTACTGCCGATGAATTGATTTTATTCTACCTATATGAATGGCTATATCTTTTTTAGAGTCATCAGTCCATTCATAATGACTGATAAATCAAGAACTTTCAATTAGAACTAATTCTGTCAATAGTGTTTTTTCTTACTATCATATTCGAGAAAAAGAGAAACTTAGGTAAGTCTTCTATCAACCTATGTAGCAAAAAAAATATAACTAATTTCATTTTTTCATGCTTATTATAACTAGTTATTTTAGTTTTCTATTGGCTGCTTCAGTTATAACTAATTCATTAAATATTTCTTCAAAATTGTGCAGGTATTGTATGATTCCCTTCCACGTCAATTGCCAGTTCTTAGTCATTAAGATTCATGGATAATTTAGATTAATATTTAGAGATAGATCTTACTTTTATTTCCTCAAAACAAACAAAAAAAAATCAAAATGATTGAAAATTTTCTATTTGGAATCGTCTTAGGTCTAATTCCTATTACATTGGTAGGATTATTCATAACAACATATTTACAATACAGACGTGGTGATCAATTGGACATTTAATTGAGTAATATTAATTTTTTGATTGACCTCCCACAATGCAAAGATAAGGTCAAATTGAAATTGTAATTCAATTTCATTTTATTAAGTTATTTTATTGTAATTCATAATTCAACATAAGATAAACAAAATCACTCTCTGTAGGATTTGAATGTACGACATTGGGTTTTGGAGACCTGCGTTCTACCAAACTAAACTAAGAGTGCTTTCTTTCCTGTGCTAACTACTCTTGGTTTGGGTCTTTAGCGAGTCTCTTGATAGAAATTAATCATTTATTCCTAGATGCTTTGTTATTTCCCTTTTTTCATTCTAGTTATTGATAAAAGATACTTAAAATAAAATACTGAGATTAGGATAGTAGGATGCTAATTCGAAAGAAGTTGTATCACTTAATTTTTACTCGATTAATATTAATTACAACCAAATAAATTTTTCTTCTTCTTCGGTTCAGATCGAAAATAGAGGAATTTAAGTCGATCCAAAATCCAAAAAAGAAGGTTCATGGCTAAGGGTAAAGATATCCGAATTAGAGTTATTTTGGAATGTGCCAGTTGTGGCTGAAATAGTATTAATAAGGAATTGCCAGGTATTTCTAGATATGTTACTGAAAAAAGTAAACACAATACACCCAATCGATTAGAGTTAAGAAAATTTTGTCACTATTGTCGCACGCATACAATTCATCGTGAAATAAAGAAATAGATTGAAAGGAACATGTGTAGGATCTTTCCATGGAACAGGAAGAGGAAAAACTTAATGTATATACAACACAATTATTATATAGTATATATACAAATAAAATACTATTTTGTTGGATCTAAAATAAAATGAATAAAGATAAATTTTGAGATAAGGAATAATCCTTGGATAAATCCAAGCAACCTTTTCATAAATCCAAGTGATCTTTTTGTAGGCGTTTGCCCCCAATTGAATCGGGGGATCGAATCAATTATAGAAATATGAGTTTAATTAGTCAATTTATTAGTGAACAAGAAAAAATATTATCTAGATGAATCAGTAGATTAGCTTTGAAACAACAACGATTAATTACTATTGCTATAAAACAAGCTCGTATTTATCTTTGTTACCTATTCTTAATAATGAGAAACAATTTGAGAGAGCTGAGTCAATCCCTAGAACTACTGATCCTAAATCCAAAAATAAATAGACATATCTATCAATTGACTCAAAACTCTCAACCTCAAATTGATGTTTTGTTTAGAAAAACCTAGGATTCTGATTTGATTGTTGTGTTATAAGAAAAAAAATGGGAAGGGGAAATCTTTTTTTATTGAAACATTTCATTCATTTTATAAGTATATGTATTTGAATTTATTTTTCTTCTGTCTTCCCAGAATTCATTCTCTAGGGAATTTTGTTTCAATCATTCATTCCTGTAGATTACTTTACAATCTCTTTCTTTTATTTTATTTGAGAGATCTTATTGGAAATCATGTAAAGACAATTCTTATTTGATATAGCTATTTGTGCAAGTATTTTACGATTAAGAAGCAATTGCCTCTTGTGCAAATTGTGTATGAATTGACTATAACTGTAGGATACTAAATTCTTGTGAGTTATTGCATTTATACGAGTGATCCACAAGTGATGAAAATCCCTCTTTTGCCTATCTCGATCTCGATGAGAGGAAACCAAGGCTCTTATTTTCTGTTGAGTAGCTGTTTGAGTAAGTCTTGAATGAGACCCTCTAAACATTGATGCAAATAAATGAATTTTTGTTCGATGTCTCCGAGCTATATATCCTCATCTAACTCTGGTCATTAAATCAAATTAAACTTTAATGAATAACTAATTGATTTCTCTTCTTTCAGTCATTCTTTTTCTTCCCTCTTCTGTTCGATTAATAACAAAGTGGATTATTCCGGTATATAAAAATAGAAATTCCCATGGTTTTTGCAACTATGACCTTCCCAACCATGATTTTTTATTCCTTCAAGACATTTGAGTAAAAAATACTCAATTCTACTGACACTAAAAAAGCAGTGGGTTCTATCATTTTTATGGTTACTTCTTTAATTAAATGGTGAGGTCCTTTCTATACATCGGAGCCTCCTTTGTCATTTAATAAATGTTATTGTTAGCTTGTATAGTTCATATCCTTTGGCTCTATCCATCAATTATACAGTAATACATCTTTCCAAAAAAAGAACTATCTATATAGTGACGGTATTTAATTATGAAAATTGGCTAGGTATAGGTAGCTGACCCTCTTTGTCCGTTCTTTCAAGAATAAGAGCATAATTGATTTTCTTATCTTAATAGTATTTCCTCCGCTTAATGGATAGCCATTTGCTACCAATGGAGAATTGCTTCTCATCTCAAATAAAATCCATTTGCACTAATGGAAACCAAAAATTCTATATACCATATAGGTATATGATAGATCCTCATTTTTAGATAGTAAATGGTCTTCTTCCAATCTATCCATTCTATTCGTTGGTACTTATCATTAATACTAGAAAATTTTTCTCATTTCTTTCTTCAAGCTCATGATCTGAACAAGTCACCCATACACCCTAGTACATGTTCCTCGACTCTGAGGACACCCTCGAAGTGTAGGGGATTTTCTGACATTTTTGATTGGCTGTCTTGTGTTTCTAATAAGTTGTTTAATAGTCTGTATATCATATATATGTATATCTAGAATAAGAATAGCTTGGTTTAGATTGATCTTAATCAGATCGTTGATGATTATGAATCATTTCTATTTAATGTCAAATCAAAGAAAATGTAAATTATTTTTTTTAAAATGGATTTACATAAAATCACTAGTATTTACATTTTCTACTGCTATAAGATCAACAATGCCATGAGTTTGAGCTTCTGTTGCTGGCATAAAAGCATCTCTTTCCATGTCTTCAGAAATAACCCATAAGGGATTGCCAGTTCTTTGTACATAAACCTTTGTGAGTGTTTCGCGAAGTTTCAGTAGTTCTTCTACTTCCAAGATAAATTCCCCAGTTTTTGGCTCATAAAAAGAACTAGCAGGTTAGTGAATCATAACCCTGATGATACTAATATAACATTATAAGGGGTTCTTCTATTTCGCATGTTGGTCTAAAGCTAAAGTAAGGGAACAAAAATAAGAAGTAGAAAAAAAAATAGAATTGAAAACCATACGGGCATTTTTGTGCATTGCATACGGCTCTATAATGGAATTGAATTTACCGCCCCCCTTCTCTCGAAGGATGAAGGAAATATAATCCATCCGATCCAGATCATTAAATGATCCATTTACCAACCTTCCTTTCATAGGAGTAAATAAAAAATACTATGATGGCTCTGTTGCTTTCTATATTTATCTTGTCTATGATTTTGCAATCCCAAAGTTTATTTCTGATACTATCAAATAAGGAAAAAATGATCATTTTTTTTCATTTTTGTACTCTTTCTTTCCTAAGATGAATATTAGAAAGAAAAGAGACTTTTGGTTTGGAATAACAAAATGACTTATGATGCTAAAATGTACTCCCGACACATAAGATCAAATAGAAAATAACCTTTGTTTCATACTACTATTTCGATACAAAACCTCATGTTATGAAAAAACAAGAATGATTTGTTCATATCAAACTTGAGATGCCATGCTATTATTACTTTGAATTCATATTCAATACGGCGAAGGCATAGTTTTTTTTGTTTTTCAAAGAACAAACTCATTGGTGCCAAGCGTGAGGGAATGCTATACGTTTGGTAATTTCTCCTCCGACTAGAATTAAAGATCCCATTGGAGCTGCTAATCCCATGCATATTGTATGCACATCGGGTGGCACAAATTGCATAGTATCATAAATGGCCATTCTTGGGATTACCCATCCACTAGGAGAGTTTATAAACAAATAAAGATCCCTAGTAGCATCTTCTATATTGAGATATACCATGAGACCAACAAGTTGATTTGAGACCTCATTATCAACATCTTGGCCCAAGAAAAGTAATCTTTCTCTATAAAGTCAATTGATTAGGAGAAAATTCTATCCCCCAGAAATTGTACGTGCACCTTTGGATGCATACGGTTCAAAAAAATTGTGAAAAAAAATCAATGTATCGATTTTAGTACTATTTCTTTCTTTTGTAATAGTTTTTTTAGGTTTGCTTTTTTTTTAAAAAAAAAAAAGGTTTTGTTTTGGCATCTCTCCATACCATACTAAAAGAAGAAGAAAAAGAATTTACTGAACTTCTTAAACTAACCACTCAGTGATATATTTTTTCATCATGATTCAAATCATGATGTTGTTTTCTTGTTCCTAAATGGGTCTTTTCAATTATCTTAGGTTCATATTCTACTCTGAGTAAAGATTTGTCTAAATTCTATTTGTACATAATATAGGGCAAACAATCTTAGTACCACTTTTTTTGGAATTCGTTTGTTTCATGCTTTAGCTTTACTTGCCTTCCGATAAACTATTCCACGTATTCATCATACTATTCCATTGATTGGCAGTTTTACTTTGTACTAGTTTAATCAATATAGTTTATTAATGAAACTAGTTAAAGTTAAGTACAGGAATCATTTATGATATAAGTGGTAATTGTACATATATTACCAATTTGGTATTTTCTTTTCTGAATGGAGCCTTGATATTTTATCGGTCTAAATCAACCATAAATTCTTCTAATTGATAATATATGGATATGGATCCCCAATATAAATATAAATTAATTGGTTTAATTACACTTCACGCTCCAAATAATTGACAGTTCAATCAATATTTCTTGGGCAAAGCAAAGGATATCTCGATCGGGGGAGAAAAAGGTACTTCATGATCAGACTAAAAAAAAATGGTATTTTCAAGAAATCAAAGGATTTTTCTTTCTTCAAACTTATTTTGACCAAAATACAACTGTCTCTATAGATTTTCTTGAGTTATTACATCTATTCATTAAATTATTACATCTATTCATTAAATAAGTGATGATCAAAGGGTTCTTACTCAGAAAGATTTTGGATTTAGCTTAGAGCTTTATTAAATAAATCATCATGGTTATAGTATGAATCTAAAGTTTCAATTGATTCATGGGGTCTCAACAAGAAAATTCCTATTAATATTAATGAATATTAAAACAAGAAACAAGAATCAATCTGCATTATGTACAAAAAAACAACAAATCAACTAACAAATAAAAAAATAGGGAAGAGAAGATTCAAGAGTCCTGTAACGATCAACATAAAAAAAGAGGGCCAAGCCAACTTGAGTTGGCATTATAATCACAAAGAATAAATTTAAGCTTTTTGTTATTTCATATCTTCAAGACAAATTGAATCAAGTGGCTACGAAGTTTTGAGTTTTTTATTACTATTATGTTGAAAATCAGTACTTGTGTATTTCTGTTTGAACCGTACGAGATGAAATTCTCATATACGATTCTCAAAGGGGGAGTCTCCTATCACAATAAAATATATGATTGGTTTGAGGAATGTCTCAAGTTCAAGTGATTGCAGATGATATAACGAGTAAATATGTTCCTCCCCATGTTAACATATTTTATTGTCTAGGGGGGATCACACTTACTTGTTTTTTAGTACAAGTAGCTACGTTTGCTTGACTTTTTACTATCATCCAATTGTTATCGAGTCCTTTTCCTCTGTTCAATACATAATGACTGAGGCCCACTTTGGATGGTTAATCCAATTATTTCATCGATGGTCAGCAAGTATGATGGTTCTAATGATGATCCTTCACGTATTTCGTGTGTATCTCACAAGTGGATTTAAAAAACCCCGGGAATTGACTTGGGTTACAGGAGTGGTTCTGGCTATATTAACTACATCTTTTGGTGTAACTAGTTACTCTTTACCCCAGGATCAAATTGGTTATTGGGCCATAAAAATTGTGACAGGTGTACCTAAAGCTATTCCTCTAATAGGATTGCCTTTGGTAGAGTTATTACGTGGAAGTGCTAGTGTGGGCCAATCCACTTTGACTCATTTTTATAGTTTACACACTTTTGTATTGCCTCTCCTTACTGCTGTATTTATGTTAATGCACTTTTCAATGATATGTAAGCAAGGTATTTCAGTTCTTTTATAGAAAAAGAAAAGACAGATCATAGATATTTGTAATTGATGATATATCATTCCGGGAAGGAAAATAGTACTTCATTGCTACAAATATGGATTATTAAACAAAATGAGATATATTGTTTGGATACTTCTCTTCAACTCCAATGTATTATATTCTTTAGTTTATATGAATATCTGAAGTGCATTTTCCAAAGCGAAGATGGATTATGGGAGTGTGTGACTTGAACTATTGATTGGGCCATGCAGATATATGATTTTTTTTCCCACGTTAGAATTCACAACCAAATGTGTTTCTGTATCCAACCACCATGTAAGTCACAGGTTCCACCGTTCCTATAGCTTCTCCATTAATGGTTAGGTCTGAACTCTGCAATGGAGCTCTCAACAAAAATTTGTTTCTGAGTCAATCTTCTCAGTTTCTATTAACTCTGGGCTCTTTATTATCTTATACATTATAGTATTGTATTACTTTTTAGAGTATTATTTTTTACATATTATTATATTTTTATATACTATTATATTGAATTTTATGTTCAGTATTGATGCTTTATCACATTGCTTTTCTATAAGATATGAGATAATTCATAGACCATACATATTGTAATCATATATCATTGGTTTTTTTGTTTTCTCTTTCTATCATCTTTCATTTATCCACATCCCCTTATTTGTGTTTTACAACTCATAATTAGATTTTTATGTTATGGGAGAAATTTCAGTTGCTACAACTATATGATTGATCCAGTCATAGTGACTATTTCTTGGGATCTCGAAAATACGAAGCAATAAGTTAGTTCTTTTTTATATTATATATAGTTATTAAGTTTAGAGTGGGATTCAACAATCTATGGAATCATAACCCAACTCTAAACTTTAAACTTTCTTTAAAGAAGGAATCGCACACTAAGCATAGCAATTTTACTCTAAAAAAGATGGTCAATCAAATTTTATTCAACCGTATAGAATTAGAGAATTAGAATCGAATTGCTATTTTTGTTTGATATTTCACAAATGAAAGAACTAGTTAATAAATGAAAGAACAAATTTGTTTCTATTGCTAGACACTAGTCAGAACCAGAATGGCAAAACAAATAAAGAAAGGTCCATTAGTCCTCATCTACAAATATCCAAATTTTAACACCTAATACTCCACAGATAGTTCGAATTGTATAGGAACAATGATCAATTTTAGCACGAATTGTTTGTAGAGGAACCCTCCCTTCTCTGATCCATTCGGCATGTGCAATTTCTTTTCCATTGATACGCCCTGCAATTTGCACTTGAATTCCTTTTGTGTCCATTTGTTCAGTTAATTCAATTGCCTTTTTCATTACCTTTCAAAATGAAACTCTATTTTTTAATTGTAAAGCTATATATTCTACAAGAATATTAGGTTGTCCATAAGGTTTTTCAACTTTTGTGAGAGTAATGTTGATTCTTGGGTTTTCAAAATGAATCTCCTTTTGTAGATTTATCTGTAATTCTTCAATTCCTTGCATTCAGCCTTCTATTAACAAATTGGGGAATCCAATATATATAATTATCTGGATCAAATAGATTTGTTTTTTAATTCCTATACATGCCCTTTGAAACCTATGGGTATTCTCTTTTTTTTTGTACATAGTTCTTGATACAATTCCATATTTTTACATCTTGTTGTAGGCCCACAGAAAAATTTTTTGGTTTGCACAACCAAAAATAATGATGACTTTGGGTTGTACCAAGTCTGAAACCAAGTGGATTTATTTGTTGTTCCATATTTTTTTTCTAAATAGAAATCTAAGATTTATTTTAATTTAAAAATGACTTTGATTTATTTTCAATACAATTGTTATATGACAAGTAGGTCTTTTTGAAGGATAACTAAGTCCTTGAGCTCTAGATCTTAACCTTTTTAGAATAGCGCCTCCATTGACTTTGGCTTTACTAATAAATAAATCAGCTTATTCATGTTCATATTATGATTTGTGTTTGCTGCTATGGAATAAAGCAATTTTAAAATGAAAAGAGATGCTCAATAAGGTATGAGTTCCAGTATCATAAGTGCTTCTTCATAGGAACGCCCCTAAATCTGGTCAATTATTCTTTTAGCTTTGAAAACAAACATACGTATATGTTGGGCTAAAACCTTAACTTCTGTACTTGAAGTCAAGTTCTTTATCTTTATCATAAGGCTTTCTCCTACCAATGAATGATAATTACTTTTGCTACTTTACTAAAATAGAAAATAAAAATGAACAAATTAATGATGAGATTTGTTATTGTTTCTCACATGTCTCGCGAAAGTCAGAGTAGGGGCAAATTCTCCCAATTTATGACCTACCATCTGATCTGTTATATAAATAGGTAAATGTTCTTTTCCATTATGAATGGCGATTGTATGTCCAATCATTGAGGGTATAATGGTAGTTGCCCGAGACCAAGTTACTATTATTTCATTCTCCTCCCTCATGTTGCGTTTTTCCATTTTTCCCAATAAATGATTAGCTACAAAAGGATTTTTTTGTGAACATGTCATAACGGAGTACTCCTTTATTTTTAAATTTTAAACTATGTTCAATATCTCGATCTAATAAGGTAAGAATAAATACAATAATGATGAATGGAAAAAATGGAAAATCCTTTAGCTAGATAAGGGGCGTATGTAGCCAAGTGGATCAAGGCAATGGATTGTGAATCCACCATGTGCAGGTTCAATTCCTGTCATTCACCCATCACATTATTGCAAATTCAAAAAATTTGATTTTCAATATTCCTATTTATGGTGACGAAGATACATAAAACTATCACTATATTTTTTCCTTTTCCTACTTCTTCTTCCAAGTGTAGGATAACCCCAAGGGGTTGTGGGTTTTTTCTACCAATAGGGGCTCTTCCTTCACCGCCCCCATCGGGGTGGTCTACAGGGTTCATAACTACTCCTCTTACTACAGGGTGCTTACCTAGCCAACACTTAGAACTGGCTGTACCCAAACTTTTTTGGTTCACCCCAACATTACCCACTTGTCCAACTATTGTTAAGTAGTTTTTGGATATCAAATAGACCTCCCCAGATGGTAATTGTAATGTGGCCAATTTACTCTCTTTTGCAATCAGTTTCGCTATAGCACCTGCTGCTCTAGCTAATTGTCAAGAAAATAAAATGGAAATTTGATAATTGATCAAGAAAAATTTATGAATTTGCATTCTAAAATGCTCATGGAATAGTGTAGTGGTTGAATCAACTGACTATTCAAATTTTTTTTCAGGGTCTAAGTTGTATATGTATACATAGGGAAAGTCGTGTACAATGAAAAATACAAGCATGGTTTGCGGAGAGATTTTTTCTGTCTATTACAACAAGAAGGAAAAATTATCTACTCGATCTGACTAGTTCTGGATTCAAGTTCGGGGCAACCCATACAAAAAGGAAAAAGGTTTTTTCTCTATTAGAATTTGAAATTTTGAATTATTTGATTTATTTGATTTAGAAATTATTCTGTTCGATTTAGTGAATGTTATAATCTTAAATAACAAGCCTTCATATTATCTATATCTAGATTTTAGATAACTAGACTTAATACGTGTGCTTGGGAGTCCTTGAAAATAGAATAAACCAAGATCTTATCATGACTACAATTTTAGAGAGACGCGAAAGTACAAGCCTATGGGGTCATTTCTGCAACTAAATAACCAGCACTGAAAACCGTCTTTACATTGGGTGGTTTGGTGTTTTGATGATCCGTACCTTATTGACCACAACTTCTGTATTTATTATCGCCTTCATCACTGCTCCTTCGGTAGATATTGATGGTATTCATGAACCTATCTCTAGGTCTCTACTTTATGGAAATAATATTATCTCTGGTGCCATTATTCCTACTTCTATAGCTATCGGTTTGCATTTTTATCCGATATGGGAAGCAGCATCTGTTGATGAGTGGTTATACAATGGTGGTCCTTATGAGCTAATTGTTCTACGCTTCTGACTTGGTGTAGCTTGTTACATGGGCCTTGAGTGGGAACTTAGTTTCTGTCTGGGCATGCGTCCTTGGATTGTTGTTGCATATTCAGCTCCTGTTGCAGCTGATACTGCTATTTGCTTGATCTACCCTATTGGGCAAGGAAGTTTTTCTTATGGTATGCCTTTAGGAATTTCTGGTACTTTCAATTTTATGATTGTATTCCAGGCAGAACACAATATCCTTATGCATCCATTTCACATGTTAGGTGTAGCTGGTGTATTTAACGGCTCCCTATTTAGTGCTATGCATGGTTCTTTGGTAACCTCTAGTTTGATCAGGGAAACCACTGAAAATGAATCTGCTAATGAAGGTTACAGATTTGGTCAAGAAGAAGAAACTTATAATATCGTAGCTGCTCATGGTTATTTTGGCCAATTGATCTTCCAATATGCTAGTATAAACAATTCTCGTTCCTTACATTTCTTCTTGGCTGCTTGGCCTGCAGTAGGTATTTGGTTTACTGCTTTGGGCGTTAGTACTATGGTTTTCAATTTAAATGGTTTCAATTTCAACCAATCTGTAGTTGATAGTCAAGGCCATGTCATTAACACTTGGGCTGATATTATAAATCATGCTAATCTTGGAATGGAAGTAATGCATGAACGTAATGCTCACAACTTCCCTCTAGACCTATCCGCTATTGAAGCCCCATCTACAAATGGATAAGACTTTTGTCTTAATGTATATGGATCATTGAAGGAGAAATATCTAATATCTTGTTCTAGAGCAAGAGATTTGGTATTGCTCCCCCTCTTCAAGTCGAGTTCTTTATCTTTATCATAAGGCTATCTCCTACCAATGAATGATAACTACTTTTGCTACTTTACTAAAATAGAAAATAAAAATGAAAAAATTAACGACGAGATTTATTATCATTTCTCGCATGTCTCGCAAAAGTTAGAGTAGGGGCAAATTATCCCAATTTGTGACCTACCATCTGATCTGTTATATAAATAGGTAAATATTCTTTTCCATTATGAATGGCGATTGTATGTCCAATCATTGTGGGTATAATGGTAGATGCCGGAGACCAAGTTACTATTATTTCTTTCTCCTCCCTCATGTTGAGTTTTTCCATTTTTCCCAATAAATGATTAGCTGCAAAAGGATTCTATTTTAGTGAATGTGTCATAATGGATTACTCCTTTATTTTTACCTTTTAAACTATGTTCAATATCTTAATCTAATAAGGTAAGAATAAATACAATAATGATGAATGGAAAAAATGGAAAATCGTTTAGCTAAATAAGGGGCTGATGTAGCCAAGTGGATCAAGGCAGTGGATTGTGAATCCACCATGCGCAGGGTCAATTCACATTGTTCACTCATCACATTATTGCAAATTCGAAAAATTTGATTTTCAATATTCCTATTTACAGCGACGAAGAATAAAACTATCACTATATTTTTTTCCTTTTCCTACTTCTTCTTCCAAGCATAGGATAACCCCAAGGGGTTGTGGGTTTTTTTCTACCAATAGGGGCTCTTCCTTCACCGCCCCCATCGGGGTGGTCTACAGGGTTCATAACTACTCCTCTTACTACAGGGCACTTACCTAGCCAACACTTAGATCTGGCTCTACCCAAACTTTTTTTGTTCACCCCAACATTACCCACTTGTCCAATTGTTGCTAAGCAATTTTTGGATATCAAACAGACCTCCCCAAATGGCAATCTTAATGTGGCCGATTTACTCTCTTTTGCAATCAGTTTCACTACAGCACATACTGCTCTAGCTAATTGTCCACCCTTTCCAAAAGTGATATCTATGCTATGTATGGCCCTGCCTAAGGGCATATCGGTTGAAGTAGATTCTTCTTTTTTATCAATAAAAACCCCTTCCCAAACTATACAAGCTTCTTCCAAAGCTTATGGCTTTCTAGATGTATATGATGATATCTAGACAGATGGATCTTATATGAATCGTATGATGAAATACCACATGACTGGATATATAGGAATCAAAATCTGCTGAATCACTCATGTTATGATCTTCTACATCCTAGGTCTCCCCATTCTGTCATCTGGCTTATGTTATTCATGTAGCATTCAGACCGAATGACTCTATGTAACTATGTTGCTACTTCCACATATTGTGGGTAACATAAGAGACAGCTCTATTTTTCCCCTCAAGATCTTTCTAATTACCACTACTTAGCTTTTAATTTGCCTTTGACCATAAAATTAAATGGGAATAACCCCTCCTCCTCTCTTTGAAAGATGGGTGTTTCCCATTCTTTGCTTGCGTTAAACAATTTTGTCTTCTCCATATTACCATATCTCTAGAGTCAATAATTTTCTATGAGGAACTACTGAACTCAATCACTTGCTGCCGTTACTCAACAGTTTTCTATAGATGTCTATCCCATAGAGGTACTCAAATTGGATTAGTGATCAATTTCTAGGTTTTGTCATAAACCTAATTGGTAACTTCCAATTACGTAAATCAATAGTTCAAACTGCACTCAAAGGTAGGGCATTTCCCATTGATATAGGAACTTCTATACCAGAAACAATGGTATCTCCAATTATAGCCCCTCTAGGATGTAAAATATATCTCTTCTCACCATCCCCATAGTGTATGAGACAAATGTATGCATTTTGATTAAGGTCATATTCTATGGTTATGATTCTACCAAATATGTCTTTTTCATTTTGTCGAAAATGGATTTTATGGTATAGACGCTTATGACCTCCCCCTCTATGCCCTGTGGTAATGATTCCTCTGGCATTATGACATTTACCACAATGATGTTGTCTATAGATCAAATTATTTTGTAGATTGGATTTCACTTGACTATCTATGGTTCCATTGCATGTGCTTGGGTAGAAGTTTTCTATAAATGTATCACAGTGTTATTAAGTATTTTCCTTTTAAGTTCTTTTCTCTATAAGAGGTGGAATAGAATAACCCAGTTGAAGTGTAATGATTATACGTCTATAATGCATTGTATGTCCCATAATAGGTCCCATTCTTCTACCCTTTCCGGGGAGTCGATGACTATTCATAGCTATTACCTTGACACCAAAGAAGAGTCCAACCCAATGCTTAATTTCTATACTAGTTGATCCTAATTCAACATTAGAAGTATATTGATTGTTCCCCAATAACCAAATTTTTTTCTGTAAATACTACATATTTGATTACATCCATAAATCCATTTTCTTCCCTATGAGTTCCAGTATCGATAAGAATTCTAGTTCTTACTATTCATATGTTATGGTATGAATATACCAATTCGTTATGTATGGATGATGAGATTCCATTGATACAGAGCTAATTCCAATAGACTTATTGAACATTCCCATTAGTGTGCCTCCAGTAGGAATTGAACCTACGAATTTGCTAATTATGAGTTGGGTGCTTTAACCATTCAGCCATGGATGCTTAACAGGGATCATCGTACATCGTGAAAAACCAAATTCCAACTGAAATGAAATCTTTAAGAGGAATCAATGAAATGACATCAATTCAAATCCTGGATCTTTGAATTGAGAGAGATATGGAGAGAGATCAAGAATTCTCATTATTTCTATAATTCATGGATCAAATTCGATTCAGTGGGATCTTTCACTTACATTATTTTCCACCAAGGACATTTTATGAAACCAAATTGGGAGTATTCGACTTTCACATGATTCACAAAGTTCAACAAGCAATCGATATTTCATGATCAAAGGTGTAGTACTACTTGTAGTAGAGTGTTGGGATTCACAGCAGAAGATTGACAAATCACCTTATTCTCAAACAACACAAGAAATGAGAAGTGATACAAGATAGAAGAAAATAACAAGATAAGACATCAAGAGATCCACTACCAAAATAAAATGCTTTTACAAGAGTTTACAAGAAAGATTTCACTATTTCTTACTCAACTAAACTCTTTCACCAAGCCTCGGCAATGCTTTCACCTTCAGAGAGAATCTCCAAGAGAGCACCACAACGAACCACCATGAGAGACCACCGAGAACCACCACTCTCTCTTTCTCTTCTCTCTATTCTCTCTATTCCTCTCTCTCGATTTCTCTCTAGTTCAACCTCAATACTACACCACACATAAGCCCTATGTCTATAATATATTTATAGACCCTTATTGAGTCTGAGGTTTACTCTAATTACAACTCCTAATATTACAAATCAATCATAAATCTAAATCCAACTTTGGATTCCTACTTTAACTCAAACTCTAATTCGAGTTCAAGACACCTAAAACTCAACAATCTCCACCTTGGCTTGAACTCGGGCATGCCACAATCACGAATCTTCAACTGTCATCTCTCATCCAACCCCTGCCCCTGGGCTACTAGCTTATTCAGCTAATTATAAGATGTGATCTTGAGCCAACCTCGAATTCGCTCTTCATGCCTACAGTCTTGTACTTTTGGAAGCTTTTCGGATGACCTATGTCTGCTGTTGTAGTAAAAGTAATTCCAGGAGAATGTTTATCTCCCATCAAATTACTCTGAGTTTCATGCTTCCTCTTCACTACTATAGCCATCAGAACTCCACCTACAATAGTGTTCCCTATTAATCGATAAACATTGCTGCACTTCTCACCTTTCATTAGGATTCTAATACCACATGTCACCTTCATGACTCCATCTCTTACTGAATAATTATAGCCTTTTATGTCCAATATACCAAGTGAAATTAGATTCCTTTGCATCTTGGAGACATGCCTCACCCCAGTAAGAGTACGAATCGCTCATCAAACATCTAAATTTTGACTGTTCCCACACCGGCGATCTCACAGGCTGCACTATCGCCCAACCAAATAGTACTTTTCTTCTTATTCTCCTCATAAGAAGTAAACCAATCCTTCCTAGAGCAAATATGATAAGAACTACCAGAATCTAAAATCTACTTACCAAAAGTGCTGATTTCTGTAGATACTACAAGAACGTCTCCATCCACACTATTCTCAAAAGTATCATCCGCTATTGCCATTGCCATATTGGAGGACTCTATCTTCCCATATTCAGGGCAATACCATCTAATGTGGCCATACTTCTTACATGAATAACATTGTACTTTCATCTTCAATTTTGATTTGGACCATTGCTTGCCTTCTCCACGTTCTCTTAATCTTCCTCTTTCATGAGCCACCAATCCTTCACCAAACTCCATATTAATGTTGGAGTTTCTCCTTTTCTCATTAGAAAGAAGGCTAGTTCTCACATCTTCCATCTTGAGAGTTTCTTTACCATAAATAATTATGGTCACAATATGATCGTATGAAACAGGAAGAGACATTAGGAGAATCAACACCTTATCATCCTCTTCAAACTTCACATCAGCTTTCAGGAAATCATTGATAATCTTATTGAAAGCATTCAGGTGATGTAATATAGTTGTACCTTCACTCATACGTAGTCCATACAACTATTGTTTTAGGTAGAACTTGTTCGTGAGGCATTTTGACATGTACAACTTCTCGAGTTTTGTCCATATGTCTATCGTCGTCTCTTCATCAATGACATTATACAAAATCTCATCAGTCAAGCATAGAACAATTAAATTCAATGCCTTTTGATCTATCTCCTCCCAATCTTTATTACTTATCTTGACCGGCCTCTTGTCTTTTCCCTCTAACATCTTTTGCAAACCATGAAAAGTAAGAATCGCTTTCATCTTCTTTTGCCATAAGGCAAAATTTATCTTACCGTCAAACTTCTCCACCTCGAGTAAGGACTTTGCCATCTTGGTTGTTTGCTCCCAAGCTCTAATTCCAATTATTGGGATTCACAGTGGAAGGTTCACGAATCACCTTGTTCTCAAACAACACAAGAAATGAGAAGTGATACAAGATAAAACAAAATAACAAGATAAGGCAGCGAGAGATCCACTATCAGAAGAAATGCTTTTACATGAGTTTACAAGAAAGACTTCATTCTTTCTTACTCAACTAAACTCTTTCACCAAGGCTCGGCAATGCTTCCACCTTTAGAGAGAATCTCCAAGAGAGCACCACAAGGAACCACCACGAGAGACCACCGAGAAGCACTAGAAAGACCCACACACGAGAACCGACACTCTCTCTCTTTCTCTTATCTCTATTCTCTCTATTCCTCTCTCTCAATTTCTCTCTAGTTCAACCTCAATACTGCACCACACATAAACCCTATGTCTATAGTATATTTATAGACCCTTATTGAGTCTGAGGTTTACTCTAATTACAACTCCTAATATTACAAATCAATCATAAATCTAAATCCAACTTTGGATTCCTACTTTAACTCAAACTCTAATTCGAGTTTGAGACACCTAAAACTCAATAGTAGAGGTCCTTATATCTCATATTAAGAATCGAAAGATGTTCAAAAGAAAAAATGTCTATTTTATGGGGCTTCTTCCCATACCTATGAATTCCATTATACCCAGAAATGAGACATTGGAAGAATCTTTTTGGTCTTCCAATATCAATAGGCTGATTATTTTCCTGTATCTTCCAAAAAGGAAAAAGATTTCTTAGAGTTGTTTCATGGATTTGCAATAGCATACTTGGGTTCTCCCAATAAATAAAAAGTGTATCGTGCCGGAATCTAACCGGGGTTTGTGGTGGTGGAGGAACCAGATCAGATAAAGGAGGGATTCTAGTTGTAAGATATCTAATGAAACCATAGCTAGAATTGAGATCTCATTCAAAGAGAAAGACAGCAAATATCTAGAGTTTCTTTTTTTATCCTATACGGATAATCTGATCTGCAAGGATCATGATTGGGAATTGTTTGATTGTCTTTCTCCGAGGAAGAAGCGAAACATAATAAACTTGAATTCGGGTCTCAAAATCTTAGGGAAAGACTTGATTTTTTATCTCATGTCTACTTTTCATGAAAAATGACCAATTGAAGGGGAGGGTTTCTTCAAACAACAAAGAGATGAGGCAACTATTCAATCAAATGATATTGAACATGTTTCTCATCTCTTCTCGAGAAACAAGTGGGTTATTTCTTTGCAAAATTGTGCTCAATTTCATATGTGGCAATTCTACCAAGATCTCTTCATTAGTTGGGGAAAGAATCAGCATGAATTGGATTTTTTGAGGAATGTATCGAGAGAGAATTTGATTTGATTAGACAATGTGTGGTTGGTAAACAAGTATCGATTTTTTAGCAAGGTACAGAATGTATTGTGAAATATTCAATACGATTCCACAAGCTCTATTTTTGTTCAAGTAATGGATTCTAGCCAATGGAGAGGACCTTCTGATCAATCCAAAGATCATTTCAATTCCATTAGAAATGTGGATTTAGAATATCACACATTAATCAATCAAACAAAGATTCAACAAGTACAAGAAAGGTTGATTCTTTGGGATCCTTCCTTTATTCAAATGGAATGAACAAAGATAAAATCAGATCGATTCCCAAAATGCCTTTTTGGATCTTCCTCAATGTCTCGGCTATTCATGAAATGTGAGAAGTAGATGAATAATCATCTGCTTCTAAAAGAAATCAAACTTGGGAATCCTACAATATCAATTTTTTCTTTTTTCTCTGACAGATGGTCAGAACTTCATCTTGGTTTGAATCCTACTGAGAGGTCCACCAGAGATCAAAAATTTTTTAAGAAAAAACAAGATGTTTCTTTTGTCCCTTCTAGGCAATCAAAAAATAAAGAAATGGTTGATATATTCAAGATAATTATGTATTTACAAAATACCATCTCAATTTATCCTATTTCATCATATCCGGGATGTGATTTTGTTTCAAAGGATGAACTAGATATGGACATTTCCAATAAGATTTCATTCTTGAAAAAAAATCCATTTTTGGATTTATTGCATCTATTGCATGATCGGAACAAAGGGGGATACGCATTACACCATGATTTTGAATCAGAAGAGAGATTTCAAGAAATGGTAGATCTATGCACTCTATCAATAACCGAGTCAGATCTAGTGTATCATAGGGGATTTGCCTTTTCTATTAGTTCCTATGGTTTGGATGCAAAAAAATTCTTGAAAATGAGCTATTCAACTCCAGAGTTGAATCAAAATAAAAGAAAAATCTATAATGGTTCTACCTCCTCTATTTTATGAAGAGAATGAATCTTTTTATCGAAGGATTAGAAAAAAAATTTTTCTGGATCTACTGCGTGAATGATTTGGAAGATCCAAAACTAAAAATAGTGGTATTTGCTAGCAACAACATAATAGAGGCAATCAATCAATATAGATTGATCCAAGATCAGATTCAAATCCAATATAGAAACTATGGGTACATAAGAAATGTATCAAATTGATTCCTTTTAATGAATAGATCTGATCACAACTTCCAATATGGAATTCAAAGGGATCAAATAGAAAATGATACTCTAAATCATATAACTATAATGAAATATATGATCAACCAACAATTAGTGATTTGAAAAAGAGTAAATGGCTTGATCCTCTTATTTCTCAAACCGAGAGATCCATGAATCGGGATCCTGATGCATATAGATACAAATGGTCCGATGGGAGCAAGAATTTCCAGCAACATTTGGAAGATTCATTTCTGAATAGAAGAACTATTTTCAAGTAGTGTTCGATAAACTACGTATTAATCAATATTCGATTGATTGGTCTAAGGCTATTGACAAACAAGATTTATCTAAGTCACTTCGTTTCTTTTTGTTCAAGTCACTTCTCTTTTTGTCCAAGTCACTTCCCTTTTTCTTTGTGAGTATCGGGGATATACCCATTCATAGGTCCGAGATCCACATCTATGAATTGAAAGGTCTGAATGATCAACTCTGCAATCAGTTGTTAGAATCAATAGGTGTTCAAATCGTTCATTTGAATAAAATGAAACCCTTCTTATTGGATGATCATGATACTTCCCAAAGACCAAAATTCTTGATCAATGGAGGAACAATATTACCATTTTTGTTCAAAAAGATACCAAAGTGGATGATTGACTCATTCCATACTAGCAATAATCATAGGAAATCCTTTAATAACACGGATTTCTATTTCTCAATGATATCCCACGATCGAGATGATTGGCTGAATACCATGAAACCATTTCATAGAAGTTCATTGATATCTTCTTTTTATAAAGCAAATTGACTTCAATTCTTGAATGATCCACATCACTTCTGGTTCTATTGTAACAAAAGATTCCCTTTTTATGTGGAAAAGATCCGTATCCATAATTATGATCTTACATATGGAAAATTCCTCAATATCTTGTTCATTCGCAATAAAATAGTTTCTTTGTGCGTTGGTAAAGAAAACATATTTTTTTGGAGAGAGAGACTACGTCACCAATCGAGTCATAGGTATTTGACATATTCATACCTAACGATTTTCCACAAAGTGGTGACGAAATGTATAAATTGTACAAAATTTTCCATTTTCCAATTCGATCTGATCCAATCATTCATAGAGCTATTTATTTGATCGCAGACATTTCTAAAACACCTCTAACATAGGAACAATTAGCCAATTTTGAAAGAACTTATTGTCAGCCTCTTTCAGATATTGATCTATCTGATTCAGAAGGGAAGAACTTGCATCAATATCTCAGTTTCAATTCAAACATGGGTTTGATTCACACTCCATGTTTTGAGAAATACTTACCATTCAGAAAGAGGAAAAAATAGAGTCTTTGTCTAAAGAAATGCATTGGAAAAGGGCAGATGTATAGAACCTTTCAACGAGATAGTGCTTTTTCAAATCTCTAAAAATGGAATTTGTTCCAAACATATGTGCCATGGCTCCTTACTTTGACAAGGTGCAAATATCTAAATTTCACCCTTTTAGATACTTTTTCAGACCCATTGCCGATACTAAGTATAAGTAGTAGTCAAAAATTTGTATCCATTTTTCATGATATTATGCATGGATCAGATATATCATGGCCTATTCCTCAGAAAAAATTGTGGGCGATTCTTCCACAACGAACTCTGATAAGTGAGATTTCGAGTAAGTGTTTACCAAATCTTCTTCTTTTGTCCGAAGAAATGATTCATCGAAATAATGAGTCACCCGTTCTATTGATATGGACACATCTGAGATCAATAAATACTCGGGAGTTCCTCTATTCAATCCTTTTCCTTCTTCTTATTGTTGGATATATTGTTTGTATACATCTTCTCTTTGTTTTTCGAGCCTCTAGTGAGTTACAGACAGGGATAGAAAAGATCAAATCTTTGATGATTCCATCATACATGATTGAGTTGCAAAAACTTTTGTATAGGTATCCTACATATGAACTGAATTCTTTCTAGTTAAAGAATCTCTTTCTAGTTGCTCTAGAACAATTAGGAGATTCTCTGGAAGAAATAAGAGGTTCAACTTCTGGTGGCAACATGCTATTGGGTGGCGGTCCCGCTTATGGGATCAAATCAATATGTTCTAAGAAGAAATATTTGGATATCAATCTCATTGATCTCGTAAGTATCATAGCAAATCCCATCAATCAAATCACTTTTTTGAGAAATATGAGACATTTAAGTTGTACAAGTAAAGAGATCTATTCATTAATAAGAAAAATAAAAAACATGAACCATGATTGGATTGGTGATAAAATAGAATCCAGGGTCACAAACAGTGATTCAATTGATAATGAAGAAAGAGAATTCTTGATTCAGTTCTCCACCTTAATGATAGAAAAAAGGATTGAACAAATTATATTGAGTCTAACTCATAGTGATCATTTAGCAAAGAATAACTCTAGTTATCAAATTATTGAACAATCGGGATCAATTTACTTATGATACTTAGTTGACATTCATAAAAAGTATCTAATGAATTATGAATTCAATAGATCCTGTTTAGTAGAAAGATGGATATTCCTTGTTCATTATCAGACAATCGCTTATTCACAAACCTCATGTGGGGCTAATAGGTTTCATTTCCCATCTCATGGAAAACCCTTTTCGCTCCGCTTAGCCCTATCCCCTTCTAGGGGTATTTTAGTGATTGGTTCTATAGGAACTGGACAGTCCTATTTGGTCAAATACCTAGTGACAAACTCCTATGTTCGTTTCATTACAATATTTCTGAACAAGTTCTTGGATGACAAGCCTAAAGGTTATCTTATTGATGATATCGATATTGATGATAACCTTGATACGAAGTTGCTAATTATGACGAATGTGCTAACTATGTATATGACGCCAAAAATAGACCAACTTGCTATCACCCTTCAATTCAAATTAGCAAAAGAAATGTCTCCTTGCATAATATGGATTCCAAACATTCATGATCTGTATGTGAATGAGTCGACTTATCCCTCAGTCTATTAGAGAACTATCGCTCCATGGATTGTGAAAGATGTTCCACTAGAAATATTCTTGTTATTACTTTGTCTCATATTCCCAAAAAAGTGGATCCCACTCTAATAGCTCTGAATAAATTAAATACATGCATTAAGATACAAAGGCTTCTTATTCCACAACAAGGAAAGCACTTTTTCATTCTTTCATATACTAGGGGATTTCGTTTGGAAAAGAAAATGTTCCATACAAACAAATTTGAGTCCATAACCATGGGTTACAATGCACAAGATCATGTAGCACTTATCAATGAGGCCCTATCAATTAGTATTATGCAGAGGAAATCAATTATGGAAACTAATACAATTATATTAGCTCTTCATAGACAAACTTGGGATTTGTGATCCCAGGTAAGATCAGTTCAGGATCATGGGATCCTTTTCTATCAGATAGGAAGGGCTATTGCACAAAACATATTTCTAGGTAATTGCCTCATAGATCCTATATCTATCTATATGAAGAAGAAATCATGTAAGGAAGGGGATTCTTATTTGTATGAATGGTACTTCGAACTTGGAACGAGCATGAAGAAATTAACGATACTTCTTTATCTTTTGAGTTGTTCTACCGGATCCGTCTCTCAAGATCTTTGGTCTTCACGGGACCTGATGGAAAAAATTGGATCACTTCTTATGGATTCATTAAGAATGATTTTGATCTAGTTCATGGCCTATTAGAAGTAGAAGGCACTTTGGTGGGATCCTCATGGACAGAAAAAGATTACAGTCAGTTTGATAATAATCGAGTGACATTACTCGAACCAAGGAATCGGTTAGATATGATGCAAAATGGATCTTGTTCTATCATTGATAAGATATTTCTATATGAAAATATGAATCAGATTTTCAAGAAGGGGAAGGAGAAGGAGCCCTCGACCCACAACAAATAGAGGAGGATTTATTCAATCACATAGTTTGGGCTCCTAGAATATGGTGCCTGTGTGGTATTCCATTTGATTGTATTAAAAAGCCCATTGAATTGGGATTTCCCTATTAGGCTGGGTCATTTCATGGCAAGCAAATCATTTATCATAAAGAGGATGAGCTTCAAGAGAATGATTCGGAGTGCTTGCAGAGTGGAACCATGTAGTACCACACATGAGATTGATCTTCCAAAGAACAAGGCATTTTTTGAATAAGCCAATTCATTTGGGACCTTGTAGATCCATTCTTTTTCCTATTCAGAGATCAGCCCTTTGTCTCTGTGTTTTCACGTCGAGAATTCTTTGTAGATGAAGAGATGTCAAAGGGGCTTATTACTTCCCAAATAAATCCTCCTACATCTATATATAAATGCTGGTTCATCAAGAATATGCAAGAAAAACACTTTGAATTGCTTATTCGTTGCCAGAGATGGCCTAGAACCAATAGTTTATTATCTAATGAATCTTTCCATTCTAATACTCTATCCAAGAATTATCAGTATTTATCAAATCTATTCCTATCTAATGGAACACTATTGGATCAAATGACAAAGACATTATTGAGAAAGAGATGGCTTTTCCCAGATGAAATGAAACATTTGATTCATGTAACAGGAGAAAGATTTCCCATTCCTTAGCCATAAAGATATGTGGCTATGAAAAGGGGATTAAGTGGAAAAGAATTGGT
>RXID01014295.1:22500-92500 GCA_005019695.1 Trichopus zeylanicus subsp. travancoricus | reverse complement strand
ACCTGTTCCAAAAAAGTCGAGGTATTTCGAATTGTTTGTTGACACAGACAAAGTAAGGGAAAACCTCAGAAATGATTTCAATATTGGACCTTGGACATATAAATAGAATAGTAATAGTTCTAAATCAAATCTCTTTAGAAAGAAGATCTTTCTTTTGTCTCATGGTAGCCTGCTCCAGTCCCCTTATGAAACTTTCGTTATTGGGTTAGCCATACACATCACATGTTTCTAGAGATTCACATGGCATCATCAAATGATACAAGTCTTGGATAATAATCTACAACTTACTAGAACGCCCTTGTTGACAATCCTTTACTCGGACAGCATCTATGGTTCCCCGAACAATGTTATATCTGACACCCGATAAATCTTTAACCCTTCCTCCTCTTACTAATACTACAAAATGTTCTTGTAAATTATGGTCAATACCTGGTATATAAGTAGTGATTTCAAATCTAGAGGTTAATCGTACTCTGGCAACTTTACATGAGGCAAAGTTTGGTTTTTTGGGGGTGATAGTGGAAAAGTTGACAGATAAGTCACTCTTACTATCACTCTATAGAATCGTACATGAGATTTTTTTCCTCATACAGCTCCTCATTCAATTCTTTCAAAGTAATTGGATCCTTTTCCTCATTTGTGAGAATCTCCTCCCTTCTCCCATTCCATCCCGAAGAGTAACTAAGACCAATTCAGTCAGGTTTTCATATTCCAATTGAACACTTTCCATTTATAATCCAAGGAGAAGATTATTCTTTTTACCGAACATAACATATGAGGATCAAATCACGATCTTATAACTTATAATAAGATAATAAGAACAAGTAATAAGAACAAGAGATCTTTCTCGATCAATCCTCTTGCCCCTCATTCTTCAAGAATTAGAAAGATCCTTTTCGAGTTTGAATTTGTTCATTTGGAATCTGGGCTCTTCTATCTTCTACTTAATTTATTTATATTTACTTCTATTTTTTGTTTTGTTCTTTATTTTCATTTCGATTTTCTTTCACTCTATTTTTATTCCCTTCCATCATTCCTTAAGTTCCATAGGTTTGTTAATCCTGTAGAATATGACCCATTTTCTCATCAAGCGAAGGGTACAAAATAAATCATATTGATTTTTTGATCAAAAGTACGATGTGAAACCTTCGACTTTTTTCCTCTTCCTCTATCCCTATTCCATAGGTACAACATTTGAATCAATAGACAACCTTTTCTTCTGTATGAATCGATATGATTACATTCCAATTTCTTCCCGATACCTCCCAAGGAAAATACCAAATTGGATCCAAAATTGATGGGTTGGTGTGAGCTTATCCATTCAATTATGCACTCTTCAAATAGGAATCCATTTTCTGAAAGATCCTGGCTTTTGTGCTTTGGTGAGTCATCCGAGATCCTTTCGATGACTTATGTTGTGTTGAAGGAATATCTATATGATCTGATCGATTGCATAAGACCCGCGGTAACAACAGAACTAGGGGAAGTATATAGAAAAGACAGTTCTATTCTATTATATTAGTACTAGTTAGTGATTCCAGCTCGGTGAGTCCTTTCTTCTGTGATGAACTATTGGTACCAATCCTACATTTTATTTTGTCTCTGTGGACCGAGGAGAAGGTGGCTCAGCGGGAAGAGGGTTGTAGCTTGAGAGAAGCAAGGGGGTCAACCTGCTTCAAATATACAACATGGATTCTGGCAATGGAGTTGGACCCTCATGTTGATCCAAATGAATCAGTCTTTCAACAAAGGTCAATCTTTGCCTGCTGGGCAAGAGAGGATAGCAAGTTACAAATTCTGTCTCGGTAGGACATGTATTATTATGAAATTCATAGATGAAATAAATTCGTAAATGAAAATGAAGTTACTTAGTTAATGGTGAGGTTACCATTATCCTTTGTGTAGTGACAAATTTTGTATGTGTTCCTAAGAAAAGGAATTTATCCATTTCATTTTTTGAGGTCTCAAAAAAAATGGAAAAGGGCGTGGAAATGCATAGGAACTCTTGAATGGAAATTGAAAAGAAATGTAGCTCCAATTACTTCGAAAATGGTAAGATCTTTGGCGCAAGAAGAAGGGGTGATCTGTATCATCTTGACTTGGTTCTGCATCCCCTCTTTTTTTAACAATACCGAGTTGGGTTATTTTCCTACTAGTATCAAATAGAACATGTTGAACAAAATCTTCTTCATGTAAAACAAAACCTACTCGATTTAGATCAGGAAAATTGTATGGATTTTATGAAACCATGTGCTATGGTTCGAATCTATAGTCAATCCTATTTTCAATAGAAGCAGTTGACAATGGAATCCTAGTTGAGTTTCTCGACCCTTTGCCTTATGATTAGTTAGTTCTATTTCTCAATGGGGCCAGGAAGGGATATAACTCAGTGGTAGAGTGTCACCTTGATGTGGTGGAAGTCATCAGTTTGAGCCTGATTATCCCTAAACCCAATGGGAGTTTTTCTATTTTGACTTGCCCCCTCACCATGATCAAATGAGAATGGATAAGAGGCTCGTGGGATTGACATGATAGGGTAGGGATGGCTATATTGCTGGGGGCAAACTCCAGGCTAATATGAAGCGCATGGGTACAAGTTATGCCTTGAAATGAAAGATAGTTCTGAATCTACTTTGTCCATGAACAAGAAAGCTATAAGTAATGCAACTATGAATCTCATGGAGAGTTCAATCTTGGCTTAGGATGAATGCTGGTGGCATGCTTAACACATGCAAGTCGAACGAGAAGTGGTGTTTCTAGTGGTGGACAGGTGAGTAACGCATAAGAACCTACCCTTGGGAGGGGAACAATAATTGGAAATGGTTGCTAATACCCCATAGGCTGAGGAGCAAAAGGACGAATCCACCTGAGAAGGGGCTCATGTCTGATTAGCTAGTTGGTGAGGCAATAGCTTACCAAGGTTGATGATCAGTAGCTAGTCCGAGAGGATGATCAGCCACACTGGGACTCAGACACAGCCTAGACTCTTACGGGAGGTAGCAGTCAGGAATTTTTTGCAATGGGCAAAAGCCTCACAAAGCAATGCTGCGTGGAGGTAGAAGGCCCATGGGTCGTGAACTTCTTTTCTTGAAGAAGAAGCAATGACGGTATCTGAGGAATAAGCATTAGCTAACTCTATGCCAACAGCCATGGTAAGACAGAGGATGCAAGCATTATCTAGAATGATTGGGCAAAAAGCATTTGTAGGTGGCTTTTCAAGTCTGCCATCAAATCCCAGGGCTCAACCCTGGACAAGCAGTGGAAACTACCAAGTTGGAGTATAGTAGGGGCAGAGGGAATTTCTAGTGGAGCAGTGAAATGTGTAGAGATCGAAGAGAACACCAATGGAAAAAGCACTCTACTGGGCTAACACTGCCACTGAGAGACGAAAGCTAGGGGAGCAAATGGGATTAGATACCACAGTAGTCCTAGCCGTAAATGATGGATACTAGGCACTATTCATATCGACCCGTGTAGTGCTGTAGCTAATGCGTTACGTATCCCACCTGGGGAGTATGTTCGCAAGAATGAAACTCAAAGGAATTGATGGGGCCCTGCACAAGCACTGGAGAATGTGGTTTAATTCGACGCAAAGTAAAGAAGCTTACCAGGGCTTGACATGTTGTGAATCCTCTTGAAAGAGAGGGGTGCCCTCAGGAACACAGGCACAGGTGGTGCATGGCTGTCGTCAGCTTATGCTGTAAGGTGTAGGTTAAGTCCTGCAATGAGTGCAACCCTCGTGTTTAGTTGCCACCATTGAGTTTGGAACCCTGAACAGACTACCAGTGATAAGCCAAAGGAAGGTGAGGATGATGTCAAGTCATCATGCCCCTTATGCCCTGGGTGACACACATGCTACAATAGGCAGGACAAAGGGTTGCGATCCTATAAAAACCATCCTCAATTTGGATTGTAGTCTACAACTTGCCTGTATGAAGCCGGAATCACTAGTAATCACCGGTCAACCATACAGAAGTTAATTTGTTCTCTGGCCTTGTACACACTGCCCGTCACACTATGGGAGCTGGCCATGCCCGAAGTCATTACCTTAACCACAAGGAGGGGGATGCCAAAGGTGGGGCTAGTGTCTAGAGTGAAGTCATAACAAGGTAGTTGTACTAGAAGGTGTGGCTAGATCACCTCCTTTTCAAGGAGAGCTAATGCTTGTTGGGTATTTTCGTTTGACACTACTTCACATCCAAAAAGAAGCAAGCTACGCCTAAGCTAAGCTTGGATATGGAAGTCTTATTTTGTTTCTCAAAGGTGAAGTAAGACCAAGCTCATGAGCTTATTATTCTAGTTTGGAACAAGTTGATAGGATCCCCCTTTTTACGTCCCCATGTCCCTCCCGTGTGGTGACAACATGGGGACGTAAAAAGGAAAGAGAGAAATGGGGTTTCTCTTGCTTTTGGCATAGCAGGCCTCCCAGTGGGAGGCCCACACGATGGGCTATTAGCTCAGTGGTAGAGTGTGCCCCTGATAATTGCGTCATTGTGCCTGGGCTGTAAGGGCTCTCAGCCACATGGATAGTTCAATGTGATCATCAGCGTCTGATCTGAAGATGTGGATCATCCAAGGTACATTAGCATGGTGTACTCCTCTCGTTCAAATCAGAGTTTGAAACCAAAGTTCTCCTCAGGAGGATAGATGGGCGATTCAGGTGAGATCCAATGTAGATCTAACTTTCTATTCACTCATGGGATCTGGGTGGTCCGGGGGGGACCACTATGGCTCCTCTCTTCTCAAGAATCCATACATCCCTTATCAGTGTATGGACAACTTTCTCTCAAGCACAAGTTTAGGTTTGGCCTTGATGGGAAAATGGAGCACCTAACAATGCATTTTCATGAACCAAGAACTATGAGATCACCCCTTTCATTTTGGGGTGATGGAGGGATTGTACCGTTCGAGCCCTTTTTCATGGTTTCCCGAAGGTCTGGAGAAAGTAGCAACAATAGGATTTCCCTAATCCTCCCTTCCTAAAAGGAAGAAAAGAATGTGAAATTCTTTTTCCTTTCACAGGGACTAGGAGATTGGATCTAGCCATAAGAAGAATGCTTGGTATAAATAACTCACTTCTTGGTCTTCAACCCCCTCAGTCACTACGAGTGCCCCCCAATCAGTGCAATGGGATGTGTCTATTTATTTATCTCTTGACTCAAAATGGGAGCAGGTTTGAAAAAGGATCTTAGAGTGTCTAGGATTGGACCAGGAGGGTCTCTTAATGCCTTCTTTTTTCTTCCCATCGGAGTTATTTGACAAAGACTTGCCATGGTAAGGGAGAAGGTAAGCACACTTGAAGAGTGCAGTACAATGGAGAGTTGTATGTTACATTCGGGAAGGATGAATCACTCCCAAAAAAGAATTATTGATTCTCTCCCAATTGGTTGGATTGTAGGTGCGATGATTTACTTCACGAGCGAGGTCTCTAGTTCAAGTCTAGGATGACCTAGCTGTGCCAAGGAAAAGGTTAGAAGAGGCATCTGACTCTTTCATGCATACTCCACTTGGCTCGAGGGGATATAGCTCAGTTGGTAGAGCTCCGCTCTTGCAATTGGGTCTTTGCGATTATGGGTTGGATCTCTAATTTTCCAGGTAGTAATGATTATATCTTGTACCTAAACCAGTGGCTCAATTTTTCTAAGTAATGGGGAAGAGGATTGAAACATGCCACTGAAAGACTCTATTGAGACAAAATGATGGGTTGTCAAGAACGTAGAGGAGGTAGGATGGGCAGTTGGTCATATCTATTATGGATCGTACATGGATGAGAGTTGGAGTCGGCGGCTCTCTTAGGGTTCCCTCATCTGGGATCCCTGGGGAAGAGTATCATGTTGTCCCCTACGAATAGCTTGATGCACTATCTCCCTTCAACCCTTTGAGAGAAATGTGGCAAAAGGAAGGAAAATCCATGGACCGACCCCATCGTCTCCACCCCGTAGGAACTATGAGATCATCCCAAGGATGCCTTCGGCATCCAAGGGTCACGGACCGACCATAGACCCTGTTCAATAAGTGGAATGCATTAGCTATCCACTCTCTAGTTGGGAAGTAAGGGTCCGAGAAGGGAAATAACGCATTCTTAAAACCTGCATTCTTAAGACCAAAGAGTCGAGCTGAAAAAAGGGGGAGAGCTCTTTGTTCTTGTTCTCCTATAGCTGGATTCTCTGGAACCAAAATAATCCTTATAATGGGATTCCAACTCAGCACCTTTTAAGAAGAGTTTCTCTTTGGAGAGCACAGTACGATCAAAGTTGTAAGCTGTGTTCGGGGGGAGTTATTATCTATCATTGGCCTCTATGGTAGAATTAGTTGGGGAGGCCTGAGAGGCGGTGGTTTACCCTATGGTGGATGTCAGCGGTTTGAGTCCGCTTATCTCAAGCCTGTGAACTTAGTTGATACTATGATAGCACCCAATTTTTCTGATCTCGTAATTCGATCTATGATTTCTCACTCATGGATGTTGATAAGATCCTTCCATTTAGCATTAGCAACACCTTAGGATGACATAGTCTTAACGTTAATGGCAAGGTTCAAACAAGGGAAGGCTTACGGTGGATACCTAGGCACCCAGAGATGAGGAAGGGTGTAGCAAGAGATGAAATGCTTCGGGGAGTTGAAAATAAGCATAGATCTAGAGATTCCCAAATAGGTCAACCTTTCGAACTGCTGCCGAATCCATGGGCAGGAAAGAGATAACCTGGTGAACTGAAACATCTTAGTAGCTAGAGGAAAAGAAATCAAAAGTGATTCCCGTAGTAGCGGCGAGATAAATGGGTGCAACCTAAACTATTAAAATGGGGTTGTGGGAGAGCAATACAAGCATCATGCTGCTAGGCGAAGCGGTGGAGTACTGCACCCTAGATGGCAAGAGTCCAGTAGTTGAAAGCATCACTAGCTTATGCTCTGACCCAAGTAGCATGGGGCACATGGAATCCTGTGTGAATCAGCAAGGAACACCTTGCAAGGCTAAATACTCTTGGGTGACTAATAGCGAAGTTGTACCATAAGGGAAAGGTGAAAAGAACCCCAATCGGGGACTAAAATAGAACATGAAACCATGAGCTCCCAAGCAGTGGGAGGAGAATGTCATCTCTGACCACGTGCCTATTGAAGAATGAGCCAGCGACTCATAGGTAGTGGCTTGGTTAAGGGAACCCACCGGAGCCATAGTGAAAGAGAGTCTTCATAGGGTGATTGTCACTGCTTATGGACCTGAACCTAGGTGCTCTATCTGTGACAAGGATGAAGCTTGGGTGAAACTAAGTGGAGGTCCAAACCGACTGATGTTGAAGAATCAACAGATGAGTTGTGGTTAGAATGCCACTTGAACCTAGAGCTAGCTGGTTCTCCCTGAAATGCATTGAGGCACAACAGTTGACTGGACATCTAGGGGTAAAGCACTATTTTGGTGCGGGCCGTGAGAGTGGTACCAAATTGAGGCAAACTTTGAATACTAGATATGACCCCAGAATAATAGGGGCCATGGTTGGCAAGTGAGATGATGGGGGATAAGCTTCATTGTCGAGAGGGAAACAGCCCGGATCACCAGCTAAGACCCCTAAATGACCACTCAGTGACAAAGGAGGTAAGGGTGCAAAGACAACTAGGAGGTTTGTCTAGAAGCAGCAACCCTTGAAAGAGTGCGTAATAGCTCACTGATCGAGCACTCTTGCATTGAAGATGAATGGGACTAAGTGATCGGCCGAAGTTGTGGGATGTAAAAATGCATCAATAGGGGATCATTAGAGGGAAGCACCCACGAAAGCAGGTATGGATGAAGCGGAAGCAAGAATGTCAGCTTGAGTAATACAAACATTGGTGAGAATCCAATGCCCCAAAAACCTAAGGGTTCCTCCACAGGTTCATCCACAGAGGGTGAGTTAGGGCCTAAGATCGGGCCGAAAGGCATAGTCGATGGACAACAAGTGAATATTCCTGTACTACCCCTTCTTGGTCACGAGGGACGGAGGAGGCTAGGTTAGCTGAAAGATGGTTATTGGTTCAAGAATGCAAGATGACCTTGCATTTTCAGGGTAAGAAGGGGTAGAGGAAATTCCTCGAGCCAATGTCCGAGTACTAGGCACTACCGCACTGAAGTAACCCATGTCATACTTCTAGGAAAAGCTCAAATCACCTTCAACAAAAGGGTACCTATACTCGAAACTAACAAAGGTGAGTAGGTAGAGAATACCTAGGGGCATGAGATAACTCTCTCTAAGGAACTCAACAAAATAGCCCCATAACTTTGGGAGAAGGGGTGCCTCCTCACAAAGGGGGTCGCAGTGACTAGGCCCAGGTGACTATTTACCAAAAACACAGGCCTCCACAAAGTCATAAGACCATGTATGGGGGCTGACGCCTGCCCAGTGCTGGAAGGTCAAGGAAGTTGGTGACCTGATGATAGGATAGCTGGTGACAGAAGCCCTGGTGAACGGCGATCATAACTATAACGGTCCTAAGGTAGAGAAATTCCTTGTTGGATAAGTTTTGACCTGCATGAAAGGCATAATGATCTGGGCACTGTCTCGAAGAGAGTCTCGATGAAATAGACATGTCTGTGAAGATGCGGACTACCTACACCTAGACAGAAAGACACTATGAAGCTTTATTGTTCCCTGGGATTGGCTTTGGGCCTACGGGGCAAAGTAGGCCTCCTTCCGCGGGGGCCCGAGCCATCAGTGAGATACCACTCTGGAAGAGCTAGAATTCTAACCTTGTGTCAGGACCTACGGGCCAAGGTATAGTCTCAGGTAGACAGTTTCTATGGGGCATAGGCCTCCCAAAGGGTAACATAGGTGTGCAAAGGTTTCCTCATGCCAGATAGAGATTGGCCCTCAAGTGCAAAGGTAGAAGGGAGCTTGACTACAAGACCCACCCGTCGAGCAGGGACAAAATTTAGCCTTAGTGATCCGACAGTGCCGAGTGGAAGGGCCGTCGCTCAATGGATAAAAGTTACTCTAGGGATAACAAGCTGATCTTCCCCAAGAGTTCACATCGACAGGAAGGTTTGGCACCTCAATGTTGGCTCTTCACCACCTGGGGCTGTAGTACGTTCCAAGGGTTGGGCTGTTTGCCCATTAGAGTGGTACGTGAGCTAGGCTCAAAACATCTTGAGATAGTTTGGTCCATATCTGATGTGGGCGTTAGAGCATTGAGATGACCTTTACCTACTATGAAAGGACTAGGAAGGATGCACCTCTGGTGTACCAGTTATCATGCCCATGGTAAACACTGGGTAGCCAAGTGCGGAGCAGATAACTGGTGAAAGCATCTAAATAGTAAGCCCACCCTAAGATGAGTGCTCTCCTATTCCGACTTCCCCAGAGCCTCTGGTAGCATAGCTGAGACAGCAAGGGGTTCTTTGCCTCTACAGGGATGGAGTGATAGAAGTATTGAAAGTCCAAGATAAGGTCACGACGAGATGAGCCATTTATCATTATGATAGGTGTCAAGTGGAATTGCAGTGATGTATGCAGCTGAGGCATCCTAATAGACTGAGAGATTTGAACCTTGTTCCTACATGACCTGATCAATTTAATCAGGCACTCACCATCCATTTTCATTGTTCAACTGTTTGACAACATGCGAAAATCTAATCTCCAATTACTAACATAGGTAACCATCCCAAGGCAATTTGATTATAATTCAACTCATGACAATCAGAAGTAGAAAGTTCATATTCTTCAGTCATTGATAAACAGTTTATTGGACAATGCTCCATACAGTTACCACAAAATATATAAAACCTGAAATCAATACTGTAATTAAGCAATTATTTTTTAATATTTTTTTCTATTCTCCAATCAAAATAGGTAGATCTATGGGACATACATGAACATATACTTCACAAGCAATACATTTATCAAATTCAAAGTGAATTCAACCGCAAAAATGCTCTGATGTGATCGATTTTTCATAACGATATTGAATAGTTACAGGTAAATGATTTGTGTGGGATAAGGTAACTATAAAACTTTGACCAATGTACCTTGCAGCTCGTACTATTTGTTGACCGTAATCTATGAACCTAGTCACCATAGGGAACATATTGTATATCCATGAATAAATTGAAGTTTCTTTTTCTTGTTTGAGAGAGGTTAGTAGAATATCGTTATTTTTTACTTATAGTGAAACAAGTTGTAAAGAAGTTGTCAATAACAGATTACCAAGAGAGATAGGTAAAAGAAATTTCTATCCAAGATTTAATAGTTGGTCCATTCTCATCCTAGGTAAAGTCCATCTTGTTGTGATAGAAATGAACAGAAACAAATAAGTTTTAACTAATGTAATAAAGATAGCAATTGGAATTCCAAAGACTGCAACCATTTTCTTTTTTACGAAAAGTTCTGGATGGAATATGTACAGAATAAATAAACTCCACCCTCCTAAGTAAAGGACTGTTACAAATAGTGAAGAAACTAATAGATTTAGGTAAGAAGCAACATAAAATAAACCATATTTGTTACCTGAATATTCAGTTTGATAACCTACTACTAATTCTTCTTCTACTTCTGGTAAATCAAAAGGTAATCTCTCACATTCTGCTATAGAAGAAATTAGGAAAACTATAAACCCTATGGGTTGATGCCATAGATTCCACCCCCCAAAACTGTATTTTGACTATGCCTCAACTATATCAACTATACTTAAACTATTAGATAATCATAGTCGATAATAACATCACTGTTTGTATCGCTATTCCAAAACCGTACATGAGACCTCAGCTTCATACGGATCCTCTATGGTTACAACTAAATGTAAGGACTGGTATTATTAGCATCTTTGTAGGGAAATAGAAGAATAAATATACATAACATAGTCCTAAATTGGATCAAAAAAAATTCCGTTTGCTAGGATAATAAAAAAGCACTTCCGAATTGATCTCATATGTTAGAATTCCAATTTTTTCTTATTCAGTAATAACTTAATCTTTTAATGAAATACTCATTATATCAATTAAGGAATTAGATACTAGTTCATAAATCATGATAAGAATTCCATATGTATATGTATGGATGGAGGAAAAAAAGACATAAGGATCTTTTTTTATTATTCTTTTTTTTTCTGATTCTATCTATTATATTTTTTTATTGTATTATTGTATGTGTTTCATTTCTTTTGTTCCTGTCTTCTTTCTGAGAACTCAAAATAAAAGGAAGCTACTCCAAAATAAAAGGATTAATTCGTTCTTGCCAATTATTTCTTTAATTAGTGAGTAAGAGCATACTCTAGATCGGAATCATGCGGGAGTACTGCTTGATCATTTCTACAAACTTAAAGCCTTGTTATGATTCATTTTATGTGGAAATACCTCTTTTTTGATGCTTGAGATTATCTATATTACTAATCTTTTGTGTACTTTAGTGTTCCTAACCGTCCACTAATTTTTAATTGATCCCCGGTATGGTAATACATACAAGACAGTAGTAGAAACTTCTTACGATTGATCTTTTGCACCCACTGCAATATATGATAACACTAATCTAATCAAAGGATCTCAATCTTGGGGTAAACAGTGTAAACTATTTATGTTTACTTTCACTTTATTCTTGTACATAGGGAATGAGATTTTGTCTTCTTACTGCAAATTTTTAGGTTGTTTTGTTTCACTCATATAACTATCAGCTTTAACTCATCACCTCAAATGATAAATAAAAAGAGAATATCTATTCAATATATTTAAGGTCTTTTCTTTCATTTTTTTCCTTATTTCTAGTAGAGAGGGAAAAGCTCATGTTCAACAAATCGCACATAGAGATATTGACAAGACACATAGAGTTAATGATATTTCATAACTAATAGATTGAGCAACAGCTCATAGACCACCCAAAAAGGAATATTTATTATTTGATCCATATCCTAACATAAGAAGCCCAATAGGCGCAATACTTGAAATAGCGATCCAAAAAAAACACCTATATTGAGATCAGCCAAAATGAGATGATACCCAAAAGGAATTACTAAATAATTGTAAAATTGATATGACTGCTATAAATGGCCCAATACTAAACAAACAAATATTCCCTCTAGATGGTAAGAGGTCCTCTTTAAAAAGTAGTTTGGTCCCATCTGCTAGAGCTTGAAGAATTCCCAATGGACCGGCATATTCTGGCCCAATACATTATTGTATGGCTGCAGAGATTTCTCTTTCTAACCACACAATTACCAGTATCCCTATTATGATTCCTAATATAAGGGTCAAAATAGGGATAAATAGCCATATGAATCCATAGACTTCTTTTAAGGATTCTGAAAAAAAAAGAATTGATAGATTGGACTTCTGTCATATCAATTATCATTTCAATGATCAACTTCTCCCATAATAATATCTATACTACCTAGTATTATCATGATATCAGCCAATTTCATTCTTTTAACTAGTTGGGGAAGAATTTGCAAATTGATGAAACCGGGTGGGTGAATTTTCCATCTCTAGGGAGAAACACTATTATCTCCTATCAGATAAATTCCTAATTCTCCTTTTGGGGCTTCTACTCTCATATAAAGTTCTTGTTTCGACAATTCCAGATTGGGTGAAGGTTTTTTTACTAATGAATCTATATGCAAAATGATTCCATTCAGAATTTATTGTTCTATCAAAGCGTTGAACTTCCAAATTTTCATAGGGCCCCCGGGAATCCCTTCTATAGCCTGTTGAATAATTTTTATGGATTTCATCATTTCACCTATTTGTAGTAAATAACGAGCTAATGAATCTCCATCTTTTTGCCATTGGACTTCCCAATTGAATTGATTGTAACACTCATAATCTCAACTTTACAAAGATCCAACGGGATTCCAGAAGCTCTTACCATTGGTCCTGATAAGCCCCAATTTATTGCTTCCTCTCCACCAATAATGCCCACCCCTTCAACTCATTCTAAAAAAAATGGGATTTCACGTAATAAGTTTTTTATATTCATCAACTCCTTTTAGAAAATAATCACAGAAATCCAAACATTTATCTATCCAGCCATGGGGTAGATCAACAGTTACTCCTCTGATATGGAAAAAATTATGCATCATTCGCATATCCGTAGCAGCTTTGAATAAATCATATAGCAATTCCCTCTCTTTGAAAATATAGAAAAAGGGAGTCTGTGCACTGATATCTACCTAAAAGGTCCAAGCCATAATAAATGAGAAGCTATACGACTCAATTCTAGCATAATTACTCTTATATGGCTGGCCCTTTTGGGTACTTGAACATTTCCCAATTGTTCTCACGCATTTACCGTTATTGCCTCTGTGAACATGGTAGCTAAATAATCCCAATGTGTTACATAAGGTAGATATTGTATAATTGTTCAGTTTTCCGCTATTTTTTCCATTCCTCTGTGTAAATAGCCCAATATGGGTTCACAGTCAATAACATCTTCACCATCGAGAGTAAGGATCAGTCGAAGAACACCATGCATTGATGGATGGTGAGGACCCATATTAACTATCATGAGACCCTTTCTTGTATCTAGTACAATCATATCTTTTCTTCCCCGATTCATTATTTCTTGAATTTATAAAGGTTCATTAAAACAAATAACTAATATAAAAAATGCAAATGAATCTTGAAATTAACGAGTTTGAGGCTCCCGAATATCCAACTGCCCAATTAATCTCTTATAACATACTCTATTTTTCTTTGACAAATAAGTCAGCAGTTGTTGATGTTTTCCTAGAATTGTTCGTAAACCTCTTTGCAACAAAAAATCTTTTTTGTGCAATTCTAAATGTGAAGTAAGTCTCCGTATCTTATTGGCGAATCTGAATACTTGAAATTCAATAGATCCCATGTTTTCCTCTTTTTCTTCTTGTGGAATGACTGAGATGGATGAATTTTTTGTCATAAATTTTTTTAATCTTTTTCTTCCTTTTTCATGAATTTTATTGATCAGGAAAAACAAGAACAAAGTTCTTATGCCAATCATTTAATTTGGTAGAGAAAAAAATTTGGATTTATTCATATACTACCTTTTTACTTATGCAAATCCAAATTCAATTTGGATATTGATAGAAAAGGAAATTTCTGCATTCGCGAAAGAGAATGAGTTTTTTGTATCTAAAAAGATTCTATAAATTTCTTCCTAGATCCAATTGAATGGATACAGATATGCTACTAAATCAGTATTATGTACTAGAATCTAACACAACATATATTTTTTATTTTATCTACCTACCAGATATGTCGTGTTTTTCTTATATGAATAGGTAGGAAATATACCATTAGATAATTTTGAATCGCGGATACATATGTATCCTTGCCATACTGAATCGACTGCCATTATTGGTATCAAACCAATAACGATTCATACAAGCTAAATCCGCTAATCGATAATTAGGCCAAAGAAATAATTTAAATTTAGTGAATTTATTTGTATCTCTATTAAGTTGCTCATTCCAAAATTGTCTGTACTTTTTTATTTTTTTATTGTAAAATATTGGATTTCTATCCACAACATTACAATTCTAAGTATTAAAACAAATTAGAATTCTCAATTCTCTGCAACGTCTAGGAGATAAAATATTTTCCAGAACAAGAAAATCATAATTATTTTTGTCTTCACTCACAAGGATATTGTTATATCGTCGAATGGATCTATCTAAACTTTGCTTATCAACAATATATCTTTCTTTTATGTATTTTCCATTAGTTTGGTTTTTATCAATCAATGAAATACCTATAGTTTGATATATAATAAATTGGAATTTTACACCCCTTTTAAAAGATAGAAAAATTGGTTTGACAATGAATATTCCTTTTCTTATTAGTTCTTTAATAGTTATATGCTTTTTAAGAAACATTACATTCAGATGCATCTCCCCCCTGTGAATCAAGGATATAGCAATTTCCTTTATATTTATCAGTTGAAGTAGGAGACAATATACCTTGACATTATTCAGTATTCTTTGATCCAAAGAGTCATTCCATTTTAATTGAAAAAGAAAATATTTTTTCCAAAAAAAATCTAGTTCTCCTTCCTTCTTTTTTTTCGATTGTTTTTTCTTTCTACCTTTTTTAATTTTAATTCTGATTTTGTGTAATTCTCTTCAACATCTTTTTTTTTGGTTTTGTTTTCATAGGTCTGATCTAAGATTTCCTTGGTCTTGTTGTTCTTCTTTTTCTTAGTTATAATTTTTGAATTCAAGATATTCTTTTTGATTAGATGATATAGGAAGATTCTCATTCTTTTTTTGATCTATATTAATGTCTTTACACTGACTAATATTTTCATTTCTATGAAAATCCCAAAAAAGTAATTGAATTGGTATGATTCATGATTTCATCCTATATGCATTAAGTGGTTTAATCTTATATGCATTAACGAGTAGTCCACATTCTCAGAAGAACCAAGGTTTTGGATTTGATATGTTATGATATAACCTTTCTTGATTTTGGTTCGTTCCATCCAATCAAGAAGAATTCTATAATCCAAAAATTTTCTATCTGTATTTTGATCCATATCAATAATATATCCTTCCTCTAGGTAATCACTAATAACTATACTTACCAATATATAAAATGATTCGGGTTTAATAGTATTGAAATTATATGGAATTTCTTGGTTCTTGTTTACTTTTAATGTTGGCCCATAAATATATGAGTCTTCCCTATTCCTATAATTCATATATTCATGTAATAAAAGATTATATCTATAGTGTTTTTTCGATTTTTCTTTTTCACTCTTCAATGAATGCACCTTATAATAATCTTGTTTCATGTAATAAATTAATTGGTCTTTTTCTTTTTTATACGAATCCAATTTTATTGAGTCTTTATTTTGCAAGATATGACATTTATTGACTTTATTCATCTTATTTCGTCCTTTCTGCAGTACTAGTGAGACCATTTGGTCTGAGATAAATTGTATCGATAATGAACCTTTAACCAGTTTTTCCATTCACTCATTTTAGACTTATCAATTTTCTTATACTTTGATTTGGCATCAAGTATTTATTGTGCTATACAATAATTCTTAATTGTATCCCCAATTAATGGATAAGTTCTGTTATATTGACGTACAGATCTCAAGTAAGACTTATTAAGTAATTGGGTCTGTGATAATATAAAATACATATGCTTAAGATGAGTAGGATAGATTCTTGTAAGAAATATTTGAATTATTATTACTAATTTGAATAATATTTTCAATAATATTAGAATTGGAAATGATTTTTTTTATAGTTGAAATAAAATTCATTGTATTTTGATTTATTTGACCCTTGTAAATGATGGATTTATTGATATTTTTTTTTATTCAAAGAAAAGTTGTACATTGATCCTGAAAATATTAATGGTACATAGAAAAATATTAATATATATATTATATATATTTTCAATGAAAAATTTCATAAAATAATGTGATCTATGTATTAATTGGATATATTGTCTTTTGAGTATCTGCCAAATATCTTTATGCAATTGTAGTTTTTTATCATCACAGATTAGAACTATTTTTTTATTATCTTTTGTGATTTATTCTATTTGATTCATTCTTGTGAGTGTCCTATCAGCAAGGCCTTTCATTTTTTTTCTATGAGTGAATAATTTGTCCAACCCATAGACTGAATTTGAGTGGTTGATTTATAAGTAATTTTATTACTCGATTTTTAATCTTTGCTCTTTTCATTCGGTTCATAAACTTTTATTTTACTCAACCAAACAAGAATAAGAAGATTGGATTGAGTTTTTTCAATTCTCTCATTATCTATTTTCTAACTACTTTGATACTCCCATCCTATTTTTTCTTTCCTAACTTTTAGAACTTTTAGAAACTATTTTATTCTTTCTTTGAAAACTCTCAAAACTCAAAAAAATTTCTTTTTTGTTTTGAGTTCTTTATAAATGGGTTCAAAAAAAGAAGGTTGTTTTCAGGTAGAACTGAAGGGAACTTCTGCTTCCATTCCCCATATTGTTAAAAAAAATTTGTCATTTTTTCTTTTTTTTTCATTAGATTCCTATCGTCAGATCGAACCTTAGACTTTTGCCAAGGTTTTAGGCAAAAAGGAAATAGAATCTTTATCTGAATACTGTCTATTAACCAATCCTGGGGAAATTCTATTTCTGATAATTGAACACCATTATAGGTGCATTTAATATGCATTTCTCTATTCTAGTCTTTCAAATCCTCACACCGCTCCGGGAATTGAAATAGAATATATTTTCTAAGAAAAATTTAGATTATTAACATCAAACCCCTTATTGTTTGAGCAAATATAATGGTACCCCAAATTTCGGATATTACTATCTGTATTTCCTCATTTTTTGCTCTTTTTTTCTGCCTTTTCTTTTGTTTCTTCCACAGAAATTTGCAATTCTGGTTCTCTTCTTAACCAATTTCTGAAAATGAGGTTTCTCATTTCTGATATATCAAAAGAAGAGACAAGAAATGTTTTTTCTATTTGATCCAAGAAAAGCGAAGAATGTATATTTGCTTGAAACATTTCCCAAGTAATGGTTTTACATCTTTGAGCATGCATGGATCCTTTGATTATATCCTAATGAAATCATATTGTTGTGAGTAATGTATCAAAGCTAGTTCTTCATCATCATCACTATTATCATTATTACCAATATCTCTAATATTAATAGTATCAGTAGAGTTATCTGTAGTAGTATAATTTTCATTATCAATATCGTCAGTATAAATTACCATGCATTTAGCTCTTCTTGAATGAATCTCGGGATCTTTCAGTGATTCTTCTTTAGTTTGTTCCTGCTCTTCTTCTAAATCTAAATCATAGGTCAATTTATATGACCATCGAGGAACCTCTTTACAAATTTCTTCTATTCCATCTTCTATTTCATCTTCTATTCCAATATATTTATTTCGAATTGTTATTTGGTCATTTACATTTCTATCAGCTGTAATTCCTTCAAATTGAAAAAATTTTTCTTGACTTTCTGAATAAAGTGTTTTTTGTTCTGGTAATGAAAATAATAAAGAAAATTTGATCAAGGTCAAACTATGTGCACGCTCAAAAGAAGATTTACCTATTGAGTTAAAGTAGTTACCAATATAAGTCACTACTAATTTCTCAACGAACATATTCTTTGATGTTCAAATTCTCGATAATCATTATAATCATTAATATAATTAAAAATTATATCTTTATTTTTATTGATTTTTTTCCAAGTTTCTATGGAAAATTTTTCTTTTGTAGAAAATAGGAAATCATTTTTGATTGCATGTGAATGTAATTTTTTTTTTTTTGATTGTCCCACGATATGGTCCATTCAAAAGAGGATCATATGATTTGTGCAAGCATTTTTGTTCATTTTCATCATTGTACAATCTGGTTCTTTTTTCGAGCATATCTAGAAAAGAGTTTTCTAGAACCTTTATACTACTTAGTAATTCATTACAAGTTATACTTTTTTTGTTTATTGGTATAAACCAAATGATTATACAGGTCTTCATGGGATAGTTTTTCTGTCATGTACAAAATAATTTTATGTTCTAACATTTGCGAAAAAATCGATAAATTAGGCTGGTATGTAAAAGATATTTTTTTCCATCACTTGGACATGTATAAAAAAAATATTGTGAGATTTCATTTCATACAACATTTTCAAATCGATCATTTTTTATATATCGCAATGGACAATTCCATCATTTATAATCGAAAAGAAAATTCACAAGAGATTTTTTGTATATTAAATAAGTCTTTTCTTTTTTATCTTCTTTAAGTCTTCCCAATTGCCAATTATCTTAATGGGTATCAAGATAAGAATCCTTGTAAATTGCGCTATCCTTATAGCATGTCTCTTTAAAGTGAAAGTAGAATTCATCCTTTGTTTTTTCCTTTCCATTTGCTCGGATCTCTTCCGTTTCATCTATTTTGTCTGGATCCTTCTTTTCTTTCGAAGAAAAGGAAGGGTCTTCTTTAGTGGATCCCTCTTGTTCCTGTTTAGTCTCCCTCATTTTGGAAGTTGTTTCTACATCACTTCCTTCCTCACTTTCTCCCCCTTCTTCCATTTCTGAGGTTTCTTTCAGTTTCTTAGTGACAATAGGTGACGGCATTCTGCCTAAATAGTTGACACAAGTGATAAACAAGAGAATACTAAAGATTCGAGCCATACAATTACTCAATTCTCACACAAGGTACTTATTAGGTCGAATAGAATGATTTTGCCATATCCAGAATAATACCAATCCAACCCATTTCAAAAATAAAATGTGACCAATTAACCAACCAAGAAAACTACTTGTTACAAATAACATCTTGTTGTTGCATCGAAACATATAAATGTTGACTAATCTGGCTAATGTTGAACTTGGTAAAATGAAATGGTTGAATAATTGAAAAATTAGATTATTCAGGAATACACATTGAATGCTAAGATTATGCATTGAATTTCTGGTAGTAGATCCATAATCAAAAGAGTTTTTTTTATTATTCCAGAAGAAATGAAACAAAAGATATGGTAGAACTAGGGCAGTTATTGTATGAGGTCTATCCAATGCTAGATGCAGAGGCACATAATAGATCGATATGAATATCATGAGCTGTCCCATAATAAAACCTATTATTGCTAATACCTCCTTCTCGATTTCTTATTCCATAAACTGAGCTCGCAGAAGGAAGAGATAAGAGGGCCCTATGGAGAATGTGGTCAGAAATCCATAATAGAGTCCAACCACAATGACTGAATTTATTATCTTCATGCATAAGGATAACAGATTACCTAGTGGAAAAGATTTCAAAATCATCACAAACCTCCCCTTTTTCTTTTCTATTGTAATTTCTCGATTATTATATGATGATTTCTTAACTTTCCATATATAGGGACTATAAATGACATCTCTTATGTCAATGATATCATCTTCTTCGATTGAATGACATCTCATCTCTTATGTCACTGAGACCAAAGGGATATTAAATGAATGGAATTGAGATATAGATGGAATATAATGAAATAGAGCCACTTTGAGGTTCCCTATGAAATGAGGCATGGAACAGAGCCACTACGAAGAAGTCCTAATAGTTATGAAGGAAGCTTCAGACTCATATTGTTCATGGGTTGAGAACGGGAGTTGAACTCTATAAGGTCTTATCTCCCGTTGTTCCTCAGTAGTTCAATGTTAGAGCGGTTGGCTATTAACTGATTAGTCATTGGTTCAAATCCTACTAGAGGAGATTTGACTAATTCCTAATTCAAGAATGAAGAATTGAATGAAATAAATAAATAAAGGGCTCTCTTCGACCATTAGGAGTAGGTACCCATTCCCTGTCTTTGTTTCTATTGCATTCTATCTCATCGTATCCCATTCTTACAATATTTGAGAATCACTGTCCTCAGTGTAGATCCAAGATAATCCCTTGTAAATAGCAGTGCATCAAAGATGTAGTCATCAATTCTCCCGATAGACCACAATTACCGCGAGCAAACATATTAATGACAATGATCTATCCCTAAATAAAAGTAAGATCTATCTCTAAATATTAATCTGAATCATCCATGAATCTCAATGACTAAGAATTGCAATTGATGTGGAAGGGAATCATACGATACCCGCACAATTTCGAAGAAATATTTAATGAATTGGTCACTCAATTTCAAATAAGTTGCATCTTGTTCAAACTAATCAATAGAACTAAGGTTATAGTTGAAGTAGCCAACAAAAAACTGAAATAACTAGTTATAATAAGCATGAAAAAATGAAATTAGTTATATTTTTTTACTACATAGGTTGATAAAAGACTTACCTAAGTTTCTCTTTTTCTCGAATATGACAGTAAGAAAAATAACTATTGACAGAATTAGTTCTAATTGAAAGTTCTTGATTCATCAGTCATTATGAATGGACTGATGACTCTAAGATAGATATAGCCATTCATATAGGTAGAATAAAATCAAGTCATCAGCAGTAACACCTACCAATCTTGCGATTTCAAATCAAGAGAAGAGGTTCATTCTTTAATTCCTGGGTTGAGTATAGTAATAAGAACCATGTGTGTTTTGTAACTTGATTCCAAAATCAAATAAAGGAAAGGGAATTAGGTTAGGTTTGCAAATAATTTCAATTTCGATCATTTATATTCTTTTTCAATAGGATTAATTCTATTTTGTTCGGTGTGAATGGCCTGATATTGCCTTTACTTTTTTTTTTAAAACTCAACTTACTTATTTAAATTCTAAATTCATTAATTCATTGGATTTGATAAACTAAAGCTTAGTTATTAGTTAATTGCCCATAATATTATATTTCAATTTCGAATAAGAAGAAAAAGGTTTCTTGCAATCTATCCTAAAACCTTATTTTTTTTGTTCTTTTTTCATCAAATAATACACTAGTACTATATTATTGTATATTTATTATTTGACCAACCAATTACTTGAACTGAAATAAAAAGAGTCGAAAAAAAAACTTTTAACCCTATACCCTAATAAAATAAAAAAAAGTTTTCTATTTCACATATAATATAATTGAATTGTACGAATATGATAATATCTTTCATCTTTCATGAATTATAAAATCCATTGACTCACACTTTACCAAGATCTTTATTTTCTATTATGAAGTCAATAATGGAAACCTTATATTATACGGAATTTTTTATTTTATTGGTCTATTGGATAACATACAATTATCCATATACAAGAAAAAATAGAAGAAAGCAATTCTATAGCGTTTGGGGATTACAGCATTACTGTGTCGAACAAAGGATAGCTATACTGATTCAATATACTTGAAATACACCTTTGGTACAAAATTGACGATCTCACAAACAAAGTTGAAATAAAATATCAGTAGTTTTCTATTTACTGATCCTATCTTTCATGAAATCAATTCCTCTTTTTGACTGTACAAGAATATTTGGAGCTCAGCATGTCTAGAAGCATGGGAGAACATCCTTTTTGCAGATATTATTACCAGCATTCGATACTGGGTCATTCATAGTATTACTATACCTTCCCTATTCATTGTAGGTTGGTTATTCGTAAGTATGAGTTTAGCTTATGATGTGTTTGGAAGTCCTCGACCAAACGAATATTTCACAGAGAGCCGACATGGCATTCCATTAATAACTGGCCATTTTGATTCTTTGGAACAACTCAATAAATTTAGTAGATCCTTTTAGGAGGCCCCCAATGACCATAGATTGAACCTATCCATTTTTTACAATGTGATGGTTGGCTGTTCATGGACTAGCTGTACCTATTGTTTCTTTTTTTGGGTCAATATCAGCAATGCAGCTCATCCAATGATAAACCTAATTCAAATTATAGAAATATGACACAATCAAACCCGAATGAGCAAAATGTTGAGTTGAATCGTACTAGTCTATACTGGGGTTTATTACTCATTTTTGTACTTGCTATTTTATTTTCCAATTATTTCTTCAATTGAGAGAAAGAGAATAGGTATCCTTCTGAATAGGATAAGAGAATAGTAGGAATTCTCTTATCCTATTCAGAAGGATACCATCCTCATAACTATCCATGACTATTTTTGTCTCTAGCATGACCTCTTGATAAAATGTGGAAGAAAGGGGGAAAAGATGGCCGATACTATTGGAAGGATTCCTCTTTGGCTGATAGGTACTATAATTGGCATTCTTGTAATCGGTTCAACTGGTATTTTCTTTCATGGTTCATATTTTTGGTTGGATTCATCTCTGTAGTGATCGATGAACAAGATTTTAAACCCTCTGAGTTCTTACTTTTTCAAGCGAGATTTTGATCTATTCCATAATATACAAATTGGAAAATAATCCAATCAACATAATCAAATTGTAGAAATGACAAAACATTTATTTATTAATCTTAAATTTTTTTTTTGTTTAGAACTATTTATTCTATTAATATTTAATACTTAAGTTAATTGAATAATTGTCGAAAATATTTTTTCTTGTGAAGATTAAGAAGACTAGCAATCCCTCCTAGGAGTATTTGTTTCATGTATCCTGTCCTTGCCCTGTATTTTCTTTCTGTTTATTTGTTTGCATTTTATTCTCCATTACTAGGAATGGGATACAAGTAATTAATTCCAAATGTCGCAAAAAATAGTATAAACTATTGTTAACAATTTAATGTTAAGGAATCTCTGGATCTAGAAATTCATTTCGTACAATTGAACCTTTTCAAATTGTTTCTTTTTAAGGACCAAAAAAAATTGTGCCAAAATAACAGATGCTAAGAAAAATAAAAGACCTTGAGCCCGTAATGGATCTTGAAGCACTATTTCTGCATCTCCCTAACCAAAGACCCCATAAATTGCGATTACTTGTTAATGGTTGATCAAGCTTGATGAATTTACCCTCTCAAACAAGTAGTGGTCCTGGAGGTATAATATCAACCACTTGATGTTTGTCCGATGCATCAATTATGGTTATTTCGTATCCCCCTTTTTCTTCACATACTATTCTACTTACTATACCCGATGATGTAGCATTATAGACCGTATTGTTACTTTTACATCCATCGGGATAAATCCGACCCCTCCCATTGTTCCCACCTACATATATGGGATATTTTAAGAAGTGAACATCTTTTTTTGTAGCTGGGTCAGGAGAAAGAATAGGAAAGATGATTTCACTATATTTCTGACCAGGAACCGGACTATTACAAGAAAATTTTTTTTATTGGGACGATAATTCTGAGAAGACAGATTTCCCATCTTTTCTTTCACCTCAGGAGAAATACGATTGGGAGGGGCTAATTTGAATCCCTCGGGTAAAATAAGAACAGCCCCCACATTCAAAGCCCCTTTTTTACCATTAGTAAGAACTTGTTTCAGTTGCATATCATAAGGGATTTGAACAACTGCTTCAAATACAGTATCAGGAAGCACAGCTTGTGGAACTTCAATATCCATAGGCCTATTAGCAAAATGGCAATTGGCACATACAATTCGTCTAGTTGCTTCTCATGGATTTTCATAACCTTGTTGTACAATATGGGATATGCATTTGAAAGAGATGCTCGATTTATTACATATATCATGATCAATACAAAAATGGATTGAGTCATCTATTCTTTTACGCAAGAAAAAGTATTTCTATTTTGCATGATCCAATCATTAATTGCAGAATTTCTACAATAAATAAATTAGATAGGTAGCTAGTCTAGTATAGTTCCCTACCCCAAGTCTGCTATTGTATTGGAATAATTATATTGAAATAGAGTATAGTATGGGACAAACACCTTGAACAGGTAGAAATAAAAAGAATAATTAAAATTCAAATTTGAATAAGTAAAATGGAAAATGCCTTCTTTATACACAAAAAATATTCTCATTTAATTGATATTATGAAACCAAATGAGTTCTTCATCTTCATTCATTAATTTGTTCATCATTCATTCATTGAATGATAAATAACTACAAGTGAAGGAGATACACAATTAAATAATGGAAGATCCAATATTTCACAATTGTATCTAGAATAACTGGAAAAGTGGAAACAAGACCAGATATAATTTAATCATTATGGGCCAATCCAAAATCATTGTAGACCGAACCAATCATTAGTTCCCAACCATGGGTCGAGTGAAATCCAATCCATAAATCAGTGATTAAAAGAATCAAAAAAGCCTTTATTATGTCACTTAAGTTATAGAATAATTCCTAAACCCAAGAATTAAGAATGACAAGTTCTTTATTACCCAGAAAAAATAACCACTTAGAATAACAAAATAGATTACATTTGTAGAGAAATGCAAAATGATATGGAGACAATATTCATCATGTGTTTTGAAAAATTCTATTATTTCCTTATGTATTCCTAAATGAAGCTCTTATTTATGTATCTCCGGGTACTCTTTTATCATTTTGTCTAAGAGGAATAGTTCTTCGAATTCTATGAATTTTTCTAGAAAAAGTGTGGATTTATCAAATATATCCAAAATTTTTTCATAATAAAAAATTCATTAGTTTAAGATTGAGATATCTGAAAATAATATATTGAGTGTTTTTTTATATTCCTGATAGATCCATGGACTAAATAGATTTAAGGACTAAATTTTGACACAAAATGGAAAGAAATAGATCCACAACCTTGTTTATTATATAATTCGTACTTTGGAAAAATATCAAATAGAGTCAAAGATTGAAGCAACTTCATTACCAATTTCATAGATAAAAAAATGAAAAGAAAAGAAAGCATTGATTTCCTTCCCATATTTTGTATCTATAGTATTTTTGCCCTGGTGGGTCTTTCTCTCATTTAAGAAAAGTTTGGAACCTTGGATTACTAACTGGTGGAACAGCAAGCAATCCAAAAACTTTTTGAATGCTATTCAAATAACTTAATGAGAATTAGACTTTTTGACTAGTATAAATAAAAGAATTAAGTTGAATTCTGTACACATACAAAATAGTTTTGGTATATAAAAAATTTCTTCTTCTTCATTTTTTTATAGTTCATTTTATTATAGTTACCCCATATACTTTCTCTGCTTTTGGTTTGATTCTATGGGCTGCTACACCAACGGAATGGGAACATAGAATATAACATGTTTTGCTTGAATGGGCATTCTGAAGAAACTTCAATTAAATAAAAGGGGTTAGCAAGTTCTTTCCTTCATGCTGAAAAATTTTTCTTTAGTTCATTTTTCAAAATACTTCAATTGGTGCATGCAATAAATAGGCCAATTCGACAACTTTTTGTTCAATTTCTAGTGGAGTAAAATTCTCATCATTACGAGTCAAGGGAATGCCTCCTTGATCTTGGATTTCCATATAAAGGACACAATGAGTATAAAGACTTTCTTTAACCTCCATTCTGATTGATTGGATATCTCTCATAAGGAAGCGGACGAAAATGCGGCGATTTATTCCAGGAAATCCCCAACGAAAAATACACACTATTTTTTCTTTTCTATCGAATCGGTCATAACCACTACCAACATCCCACAAAATTGTGCACCACAAATAGGAGCTAATGAATAGTACTGCATTTCCGTAGAAAGACATCATAATCCCTTGTGGAAAAAAAAGGATTTGCTGGGATGGAAATACGGATATCAGATTTCTACCAAGATAACTGGAAGTTCCAACCACAAAGAATCCTAGTGAACCTAAAAAAAGGATACAGGCCCAGCAAAAATTACTTGTCTTTCGAGACTCAGTTATAAGTTCTATCCATATATGTTTTGATCACTAGTTCATACTTACTATATTAGATACAGTTGCATTCAATTGGAATTGAGAGAATAACCCAAAATTGACTTTACTTTTCTTGATGCTGAAGTAACTCTCATCAACTAGCACTATTCGGATATGAAATGCAGCATTAAAGCATTAGTAGTAATTAGTCAGATATGTTAACTTTTATGTAGATATTATCTATCTACGTACATAACAACATTTGTGTTCGGAAAAAGCCACATATTCTTCCATATTACACTAAATAAATATTTGTATTATATTTCAGTCAGTGTTCAAATAAATTGATAAGATTTGGTTCCATCGGATCTAGACAATTTTATTTCTTTGGACATAAAGAGACAAAGAAGCCATTGCAATTATCAGAAATACTAGACCTACTACGGGCACAAAAAAAGAGGGTAAGTTAAGATCTGTCATAGAATGAGTCCCTCGATTACTATTTGTACCTCTTATAAATATAAAGAGGTCTTATGATAACTATATCTATTATAACTAATATTAACTAGTTAATAAGTGCAAGGGGTCTAATAGAAAACTAAATTAAATTACTATTCTTTTTTTGTATTTTGATTCAAAGGAAGGAAACTGTGAAGTTGAAATAACTCACTCAAAACACCTTTTAAAGGATTACGTGGTATGATTAGGTCAAATAAGCCCTTATGGAATAAATATTTAGCTGCTTGTAAACCATCGGGTATTTTCTTATTCAATGTTTGTTCAATTACTCTTTTACCCGCAAATGCAATGTCGGCATTAGGTTCAATAATAATGACATTTCCCAACATACCAAAACTTGCCGTCAGTCCACCGGTTGTAGGAGATATAAGGATTGATACACAGAATAACATTTTATTTGATTGATAATTATATGAGGCAGAAGAGATTTTAGCCATTTGCATCAAGCTCAAACTTCCTTCTTGCATGTGTGCTCCTCCAGAAGCACACACAATAATGACAGGTAGTGATTTATTAGTAGCATACTAGATCAAACAGGTGATTTTCTTGCCCACTACAGATCACATACTACCTCCCATGAACTCAAAATCCATAACCCCAATTGTCATATTAATACCATTTAGTTGAGCTATGCCTATTTGAATAGCTTCAGTTAAACTTGTCTTTCTCTGATAAGAATTGATACTATCTATATAAGGTTCCTCCTTTGAATGAAATTCTATAGGGTCCATAGAAACCATAGCTTCATCCATAGGATCCCAAGTTCCCAGATCAATCAAAAGTTTGATTCTATCTGAGCTACTCATTTTCAAATGATATCCACAGTGTTCACAAATATGCATTTTTGACTTAAATTTTTTTTATATAATTTAATCCATAACAATTTTCACATTGAACCCATAAATATTTGTATTTTTTGTTTATATCAAAATCATTAGATCTTTCTTTTATATTTAAATCACTGCCATTACTACTAGTACTTATACTAGAACTCCCACTTTCACTACTACTTACACTTATACTTACATTTACAGTCCAAATAATACTATAAATGTAATCGACATAGTCGTTATTCTTACTTTTAGACCCACTATTCAAATAACTATAAAAAAAATTTTCTAGTTCACTCAGAAAAGAACTATTATTCTTATTATCAATCTCAAAAATTTGAGTTTCAATATCAAAATATACAGAATAACTATTGCCATTACTATCCCTAACTGAGTGTTATCAGAGATCAAACCAAAAATATTCCTGATCTCCAATAAATAATTAACATTACTGAAAGTATAACTATAACTACCACTATCACTCCAACTAAGAAGAATGTTTTTCTCTTTATCATTTAGAATGGGGTCTTCGCTTCTAGCGGTATGCCCAATACCATCAAGACTATCCGTTGATTTACTTAGCCCATACCTATCTTCTAACCTCTCATTAAACAATATCAAATTGAATCGCCATTTCTCCATAGAGTCTTCCTGCCCCCCATTTTATGAAAATACAATAAAGGAATAGTCATTCGATGAATAATCATTTTACATTTTACTATTTGATTGATTGATTTTCTAGCAAAATGAAGCATATGGATTCCATCATTAGGATTGTTAACTATTAACCAACAACGAGTGAGTATTGAATATAAAAAGAAGTTTCTCTCATGTCATGTACAAACAAATCTTTCATCAAAAGATAGAATTGTTTCTTCCTACAAAGTGAATAATTTATTCTTGTATGATTTCGTATCATATAATCAAATAATAAGTTTCTATTCTAACATAGAATGAAAAAGACAATATTATATTATAGGATAGGTCGAGGAAGCCCTCACCTCTTGGCTTGGCTTGATTAATGTTTTGAAATAAAATTGTGGAATCTAAAATCCACCAATCCAAGGATTCGTAGAATTAATTATGAGAATTCATTATGGATCTAACGATAGAAGTATTGAGTTGTTTAGTCTTTTGTATTTTCATCTTCTATATAGTATAGTAAGGTTTGTACATATCAAAGATATATCCAAATACATAATATATATGATTTATAGGATATTCCATTTTATTCAGCTCAATCCATTTTAGTAAAAGATTGGGCCGAGAATACTCTAACCACTGAGTTAAGTAGGTCATTTATCACCACAAAAGACCCATCACTCAGAGGATTATAGATATAATAGTATTTCTAAGCAATTCCAATTTGTTAAAATAGTAAACCAATCACAAAGCTATCATACGATATGGGATCGTGGACTATCCATCTTGACAAGAAATTATCCATATGTTAAGATATCTATGACAAGGGCAAGGGCTATAGCTCAGTTAGATAGAGCACCTCATTTACACATGCACCAATGCTTTTCAAAAGAAGCCAATTATACAATGAACATAATTGATATTATTGAGATGAAAAATCAATGTCTTACTCCATAGATTTGAGGAACAAGAGAATAATAGCCTGACATATATTTTATTTGATTTGATTTAGTCTGATTTAGATTAGTGCAAATTTAAGTGCCAAATAGAAAACCTACTATTGATTTGATAATTGATAGGGTAAATACCCAATCCGCATTCAATGCTAGGCATAATGAGTATAAGGACCTCAAAATCATCTCTTTTCATCCTATGAACTTTAAGGTGTATGAAGTCTCATATTTGACTCTTGCAGAGGAGCGATAGAAACTCCATTTAACTTAGGTTGATCTAGGCTGGAGGCAGACGTAAGTCAAAGTAATCCTTCTTTGAGATACTTTGGTATTGCTCCTAAATCAGAATTCAAATAATGAATATGAATTAGAGCACGCAGAGCCATCTTATGATCTTTTTTTCTGCCTGTGAAGAAAAAATATGGTGGACTAACTAATCTTTACATCAATTGATGAAAGAGCCCAATGCAACAAAATGCATTGAAACAGTTTAAATCATTTTGATAATATAATAATAAGTCTGATCTGTTTTACCGAGAAGGTCTACGATTCAAATCCGTATAGCCCTAATAGATTGTATTTTTGTATAGATATGCCATTTGAGTTTATAATGGTTTTCATCTCCTTATTTTATTTATGGATAGATCGACCGATTAGTCGATCTATAGAAATGAAAGTATTATGTAGTTACGTATGTATAGGGACAAGAAAAAAATAATCCACTCTAATGGATCCTATTGGTATTTGTTAAATCTGGCATAACCTAACATGTCCATACTTATTTATTTTTATTAATCCTCATGGATTAATTTCTTTTCTTGTCCATCATCAAAGAGTTAGTGATACATTTGATTTTCTGGTATACTCAATCCCAGTCAATTTATGAAGTGAAAATCATGACATGATCGATCCTGTCTGGAAACACTAACCCAACCCAACCAAATTTAATCCTAAGTCACATGGATTGAGACCTATTCTTAGTCTTGTATTTGTAGAAGTCCCTTGACTGATTGCTTTTTGTCAGAACCTCCATTGAATTGATTATTTCAGAGATAATGAATCGGCCCTAAACGTATCAGCCTCTCTTCAACTATATTCTATGCTACGAGTTGGATTGGGGATTTAATTTGTCGAATCATTCAATAATGTGTGATTCTATATATTTATTGATATTAGATATTCATTGTTCTTATAATCCTTATACCTTAATAATCCTTATATTATAATAATAAATAATATTATAGTTCTATTTATTAGTTTTTCTTAGTTTATTAGTGTTTACTATTTCATTAGGAATGCTAAGTGGTACTCCGTTGGATGAATCTTTAAACAAGACATGCCTACCATACAACAAACAAACTCTAAGCTATGCATTTTGACTCGATCAAAATCAATTCTTGTTTTGACTTAAGAAATTCTATAGATGAATAGATGATCCCAATCCGGAATCGAATAATTCAACATATTCCAAATTAATAGGAGTACATTTATGTTTTTGCTTCATGAATATGATATGTTTTGGGCATTTCTGATAATATCAAGCATTATTCCTATCTTGGAATTTCTAATTTTTAGAGTTTTAACCCTGATTATTAAAGGACCAGAGAAGTTCTCTAGTTATGAATCGGGTATAGAACTTATGGGGGATGCTTGGTTACAATTCCAAATTTGCTATTACATGTTTTCTCTAGTTTTTGTTGTTTTTGATGTTGAAATGGACTTTCTTTATCCATGGGCAATGAGTTTCGATGTATTGGGTGTATCTGTATTTATAGAAGCTTTCATTTTTGTGTTTATCCCAATTGTTGGGTTAGTTTATGCATGGTGAAAAGGAGCATTAGAATGGTTTTAGCTAAATATTCAGACAATCAGAATAAAAAAAAAGATTACAATTGAGACAATTATGAATTTGATTGAGTTTTTGTTGCTTGACCAAACGACCCACAATTCAGTTATTTCAACTACATCCAATGATCTTTCAAATTTGTCAAGACTCTCCAATTTATGGCCGCTTCTCTATGGTACTAGTTGTTGTTTCATTGAATTTGCTTCATTAATAGGCTTGCGATTCGATTTTGATCGTTATGGATTGGTACCAAGATCGAGTCCTAGACAAGCAGACCTAATTTTAACAATCGGCACAGTAATAATGAAAATGGCTCCTTCTTTAGTGAGATTATATGAGAAAATGCCTGAACCAAAATATGTTATTGCTATGGGAGCCTGTACTATTACAGGAGGAATGTTCAGTACTTATTCTTATAGTACTATTCGGGGAGTCGACAAGCTAATTCCTGTAGATGTCTATTTGCCGGGCTGCCCCTCGAAACCAGAGGCAGTTATAAATGCTATAACAAAACTTCATAAGAAGATATCTTGAGAACTCCCTAAAGATAGAACTATGTCTCAATGTGAAAATCGATGTTTTACTACTAATCACAAGTTTTATGTTCGACACAGTACTCATACTAGAAATTACGATCGAGCATTGTTCTATCAATCATCATATACTTTAGAAATACCTTTTGAAAGATTTTGCAAATCTCAAAATTTAGTATCTTCCAACAATTTAATGAATTAGGTAGGGTTTTCTTGTGCAGAATGAGAAAGAGCAAGTCAATATTTCAAAATTTTCATTCTAAATTGAGAAATACTTGTGCAAGTACAAATAAATATGGGAGAAATCAAGAAGGTGCAAAGTTGTTTATCTGATTGGCTAGTCAAGCATGAGCTTGTTCATAGATCCTTGGGCTTCGATTATCAAGGAATAGAGACTTTACAAATAAAAACAGAGGATTGGGACTCCATTGCTGTTATTTCATATATATATATGGTTACAATTATTTACATTCCCAGTGTGCCTATGATGTAGCACTAGGTGGATTTTTAGCTAGTGTATATCATCTTATGAGAATAGAATATGGTATAGATAAAGCAGAAGAGATATGCATAAAAGTATTTGTATCTAGGAATAATCCTAGAATCCCGTCTGTTTTCTGGATTTGGAAAAGTGAGGATTTTCAAGAGCAGGAATCCTATGATATGTTAGGAACCTCTTATGATAATCATCCACGTCTTAAACATATCTTGATGCCAGAAAGTTGGATAGGCTGGCCCCTATGTAAGGACTATATTACCCCCAATTTCTATGAAATACAAGATGCTCATTGAATGATAAGAAACTTATGTTCACTTCTATGACATGACTCCATATTTCATTTTAAGTCAAATCAAGAATATTTTTACATTTTGTTCTAAATGAAACAGAGTAACTGGACTCCAATTTGTATTATGGAAGGGCTAAAATAAAAAAAAAGGCTTGTAAAATAGCTCATAATTTTATTTGTAAGATATCTCATATGAGCGGAAACTATAAATAAGATGAATCAAAAAAGTTACGCACCATAAACCTTGTACCGCACACATCACTTGGTAAAATAACATAAGTAGGAGTGATGAAATAGAATAGAAATATGAAAAAAAATGAAAATGGATCGAATTTTATTTGTACTATGTCTGAAATGCATCTTGTCTATTGCTATCCTTCAACTCTTGTAGATTTTTGAAACATTTTAGCCAACTTATTTATTTTAGATATATATTTACCTTTTAAGTGAGAATTTGTATAAATATCGATGTGATATAGTATTGGGATGTTAGGAACCAGACTTGAACTGGTGACACAAGGATTTTCAGCCCTCTGCTCTACCAATTGAGCTATCTCGACCATTTTTTGCATCATTCTACAACAGTAGAGTAGTTGTATCTATGTCAATAACCAAAAAATATTTTTAAATCTTACTAGTCCCTGAATTTTTTAGATCTTCCAAAAGTTTATTTATTTATTTTTTATTTGAATCCTTGATGAAACAAAAAAGAAGTAAAATGGGATTTTTGGGGATAGAGGGACTTGAACCCTCACGATTTCTTAAGTCGATGGATTTTCTTCTTACTATAAATTTCATTGTTGTCAATATTGACATGTAGAATGGTACTCTCTCTTTATTCTCATCTGATTAATTTGTTTTTCAAAAGATCCATCAGACTCTGGAATCAATGATTTGATCATTAAATATTCGATTCTTCCTTCAACTTCCAACTTTGGTTGGAATAGATTCCTAATTGACTTTGCAATTTTTTTTCATATCATATATATTCAATTCATTTCATATATAATGTCATATACATATATATCATATATATATATAATGGAATTGGATCATGATTAATCGTTTGATATGTCAATATGTGTACATATGTATTTGGTATATAGAGTTCCCCTTTTCATATTTTTGATGGAGGGATTCCAACTACTAACATAACATAATCAATTTCATTCATTAGAGTAGCTTCCATTGAGTCTCTGCACCTATCCTTTTTTGATTTTTGATTCTAGTTTTTTTGATAAACCAAACCTTTTCAAATCTCAAATAAAGATTTGGCTCAGTATTGCCCATTTTTAATTCCAGGGTTTCTCTAAATTTGGAAGTTAGCACTTAGTAGGTTTCCATACCAAGGTTCAATTCAATCAAGCCCGGAGCATCTACCAATTTTGCCATATCCCCCTTTCTACTTCTTTGATTTATCTTGAAACCGTTGAATTCATTAGATAATGATTCTTATATTGTATTGGAAAAGTGTATACTGCTATTTTATTTTTTGCCATCCTCTATTATTTCATCTTTATTGGATAAACTATCTTTGTTTCAATCAAAACTAATTCTATTATTGATATATCTGCAATTCAATATGGATACATATATCTCAAATATATATGCTTCCCCCCTCTTTCATTTTTACGGCACGATTTACAATACTGGAACGATCGATATTCATTCTTTCTTATCTCCTACATTTTTTAATGAAACCAGAAGAATACCTCATTCTTGTATCTTTCTTCTCCTTTTCTTATTCTTTTCTAATCTGAGAACCGATCGAGTAGTTAATATAATTAATATAGTTTACTATAACTGCTCTAAAAAATAATTCCATTTTTTTCTAGTCAAAATTTCAAGTTTGATAATATCATGTCATGATATTTTATTTTAATCATATAAAATATATATTGAATTATTTTGAATATTTAATTGTTTAATAATTTATTTAATAATATAATACTAAATGAAAAAAAATTCATAATATAATACTAAATCAAATTATACTTATAAATACTTATTAAATACTTATAAAGTACTTATTAAATACTTATATTATAGTGATAGTTATTAGATAGTTAAAGTTAATTTACTAAATTAAAATTCTAAATGAATTTGAGTATTTTAGTATTCAATTATGAATTTATTAATAGCTAACTGAGATCATGTACTTTATAGAATTCCTATATATTTCTATTATGCGAGCTCGTTTAGCTTAGAGGTTAGAGCATTGCATTTGTAATGCGATGATCATCTGTTCGACTCTGATAACCGACTTTTTCTCTATCTATTTTTTTCCAAGATTGACAATCCCCCTTCTCCATTACCAAATGTTGGGTCACCAATCGGATCTATTATGTGGTGATAACTTGTAACTAGAAATCCAAAAACACAAAATGGAGGAGTTAGATTTGTATAAAACAAATCCAAAGATGGCGTCTAAATTTCTTAGTATATATATTATTTCCTATATATACAAAAAAATCCATATATTGATAGATTTGTGGTATGTCAATAGTTATTTGTAGTACTTCAATAAATCCATTTTCGCTTTACATTGTTTCTCATTTAGTTTAGTCTTAATTTTGATTTATTCTGTAATGTAATATGAAGAAATGAAATGTCAATAAAATAACAAAAAGGAGTCTTTTTTTTATGTCTCATTCCCGAGGTCCTTGTTTCAAAAACATACGCCGTCTGGGGGCTTTACCAGGACTAACTAGTAAAAAGCCTAGATCTAGAAGTGATCTTAAAAACCAATCGCATTCTGGGAAAAGATCACAATATCGTATTCATCTAGAAGAAAAACAAAATTTCATTTTCATTATGGTTTGACAAAATGACAATTACTTAGATATGTACATATCGCTGGAAAAGCCAAAGGGTCAACAGGTCAAGTTTTATTACAACTACTTGAGATGCGTTTGGATAACATCCTTTTTCTATTGGGTATGGCTTCGACTATTCCCAGCGCCAGGCAATTAGTTAATCATAGACATATTTTAGTTAATAATCATATAGTGGATAGTTATCGTTACAAACCCAGAGATATTATTACTACAAAGAATAAACAAGGATCGAAAGCTCTGATTCAAAATTCTACGAAATCACCCCCCATGAAGAATTGCCAAAACATTTGACTATTGACTTATTCCAATATAAAGGATTAGTAAATCAAATAATAGATAGTAAATCGATTGGTTTGAAAATAAATGAGTTGTTAGCCATAGAATATTATTCCCGTCAGACTTGAACCTAACGAAAATAACAAGGAAAGGTTCAGACAATTTTGCACCCTCCCCCTCTTGCGTTGAAATAAAATTTTTATAAATAAATCTAAGAGTTCATTTTTCCCATTTATGTATCACAAACAAATCAAGGATTTTCATTTATCTTCACTCTTTCCAATATTTATATTTGTATTTTACGTATTAAACAAAGTAATGTAATTAGGAATAGAGAATCTCTATGAAATAGAAATAAGAGTCTTTAGAATAAGGATATAGATTATTATTATATTTGATATATTGTAGTCGGTAACATTGGTGAATTAACATAAATAAATAGAAAGCGAGGGATTCGAACCCTCGGTAAACAAAAGCCTACATAGCAGTTCCAATGTTATGCCTTGAACCACTCGGCCATCTCTCCGACATAATATAATCTTATTATTGACCAGAAACAAAAATCGAATAAATAGTGAGTCATTCATATTACTGCAATACAGGTTCAACCGATCAATGGTTCCATAAGAATAAAAAAAATCTTTATCTTGGTTATTCAACTTAGATGAAATAGTAATAGTTCTATTCAATAACAATAGTTCTGTTCATTGGTATACTATATAAATAATAAATAATTTGATAATTGGGATGGAATCTAATCTGATTTAAATATTTCATATCTCTCCTTATCAAAAGCATAATTTCAATTTATAATTTGAGTGAAGAGTTCACATTTTTCTAACAAAATTAGTCTATTTATTTTTATGTTATCTTGTACTGTAGAATTCCTTTGTTTATGGGATCATTACCTCTTGGGGTAATGAGAAAAATTATAAAATAGATTGCTAATTAATTATGTTTAGATCTCAGATAAATGAAATTTTATTTATAAGACCTCTTCAATTATAGCCAATATCTTATTATGAATAATTCTGACAACTTCGGGAGAAAAAAAGGCATTTACTTATTACAGAGATGGTGTGATTTGATTCTTTTTTATTTTTTTTAGCCCTCTCAATCTTACGGAAAGGGGTGTGGTTCGAGATGGAAAGAAAAAAATTATTGAAATAAACCTACGTTTGGTGAAGGTGAAGTTTGGAGATAGAATAATTCCTTCTCTCATGTATTCTAGGGAAATGCAGCCTCAAATGCTTCAATTGCCAATTTTAGTATTGAGGGAAAGGGTACCCCTATAGGTTATGTATTGCTGGTCAATTCTACTTCACTAGGACCCATAGGTGGCATAGGGAAAGAAGCACTACACTTAGGAATCAACAAAATAAAAACTTTGTTATAAATTATCCCTTTACTTATTGGTATCGAGACTAAGAAGAATGGTGAGGACAATAAACATCCATCTCGTTCATACTTTGGATATCCATATAACCATCAAAGATCATTGAAATGACTAATTCCTGAAAATAGGGAGCATTGGGGACAAAGAAATTGTTGGAATTACCATTTCTATATAGAAATAGATTGGTCTTAAGAAAGAAAAACCTCTTACCATACAGGGAGGCTAGCTAGAGATTTCTTGTAACAATACTAGCCCCTACCAGTTCATAATATAATGAGAATAGTCAAATTTGGATTCCATGGATTACTTAGTACTATGCACTGAAGGGATGAATTGTATGAAATGAAAATCTCATGTACGGTTCTGGAATGGAGATTTTTTGAATAGAATGAATGATCATAATGGATGTCAACTCAATCTGAAGGAAATTATGTGGAAGCTTTACAAATATATTATGAAGCTACGTGACCATAAATTGATCCCTATGATCGAAGTTATATACTCGATAACATAGGCCTTATACACACAAGTAACAAAGAACATATGAAGGCTTTGGAATATTATTTCCAAGCACTAGAATGAAATCCATTCTTACTACAAGCTTTTAATAATATGGCCATGATCTGTCATTACGTGTGGCTATCTCCACTATAGGAAGCAGGAAAAAAAAGATCAAATTGGCTAGTAAAGTAAATACTATAAAAAAGGCTTTCTACATATGCATCGTCCAAAGAAACGATTTTTCTCACCTGTAGTCAGGAAAGAGACTTGACAAGAACCAAAATACGAAGAAATAGATACACCTATATTCTATATTCTATGGGTAAAGGATCAAATTGATAGACAAAGCACCGTAAAGATCAATTAGCTAGCTATTGGATCAATATGGTTAAGAATTGCTTACTTATACTTCAGGATATGGGAAATAGTCAACTTATGTAATAAAGTCAATCCACTAAGGTATAAGATATTGAGCAGCGGTGTAGTGTCAAATCCCAAAGATAGGAAGTTCTTTTTTCTTATGGAGGGAAAGTCCTTTTTAGAGATTCTATATAAATTTCATATATGAAAATAAGATAGCTCCCTTTCAGAAAGTCCATCTAATACAATTAGTATAGATTAAAATGGGATGCCAAAAGAATCAATTGCTGAACCGTATGAGGTAGGAAACTCTCAAGTACGGTTCTAAGGAAAGGAATTTACTCACCTATTCCAACCAGGGAGAATGGGCCTTTCTACAGGGTGATTCTGAAATCGTAGAAGCTTGGTTCAATCAAGCTACTGAGTATTGGAAACAAGCTATAGCGCTTACCCCAAATAATTATATTAAAGCACATAATTGGTTGAAGATTACGAGGTGTTTAGAATTCAAATAAAATTTGTAATTCATTACAATTGATTATTGGATCTATTAATCAAATAAAATAGAACATACATACCATAGGATAAGATCCAATCAGAAATTTCATTATATCTCTTACTTCTAAAATCATTATTGTATGGTATCTTATATGGATAAAGGAGATATGGGTACAGAAAACTAATTTAATAAAGGAAAGAATACCTTTGAATGACTAAATATAAATATCAAAATGAATCCTATTAATTCTAATGAATTATTTTGTGATTTTTAATGTAATATAATACAGTATAGTAATTAAGATATTATGTTCCATGGAAGTAGATACATATGGGTATTTATACATTCTGATAGAAATATATTAGACTAGGTTAGGTTGCACAAAAAATAGTTTTTTCATCACACTAGGAAAGGGTTTTATGAGAAAAGTTTTTACAAGATTTTAAATTGTCCATTAGGCACCTAATCTTTATGTCATAATAGATCCGAACACTTGCCCTGGATCGACTTGGATATCATAATTGCTTTAGTGAAAAACTAAATAGATGGATGGGAGATAGGAAAAAAAGGGACTAATCATAAATTAAATAAAATATCCATCTTTCAGAGGTTCACTAAAAATCTGACTATTGGCAAGTCTCTTTGTATGTGTTGTCCAGAAATAGGAGGACTTAATGATTATTCATTCGCCGGAACTAGAAGTAAAAATTGTTGTAGATAGGGATCCTATAAAAATGTCTTTCAAAGAATGGGCCTGACCCAGCCATTTCTCAAGAACAATAGCTAAGGGTCCCAATACCACCACTTGGATCTGGAACCTACATGATGATGCTCACGATTTTGATAGTCATACTAGTGATTTAGAGGAGATCTCTTGAAAAGTATTTAGTGCTCATTTCGGTCAACTCTCCATTATCTTTGTTTGGCTGAGCGGCATGTACTTCCACGGTGCCTATTTTTCCAATTATGAAGCATGGCTTAGTGGTCCTACTCACATTGGACCCAGTGCGCAAGTGGTTTGGCCAATAGTAGGTCAAGAAATATTGAATGGTGATGTAGGAGGGGGTTTCCAGGGAATACAAATAACCTCCAATTTTTTTCAGATTTGGTGAGCATCTGGAATAACTAGTGAATTACAACTATGTTGTACCATAATTGGTGCATTGGTCTTTGCATCCTTAATGCTTTTTGCTGGTTGGTTCCATTATCACAAAGAAGGGCCAAAATTGGCTTGGTTTCAAGATGTAGAATCTATGTTGAATCACCACTTAGCGGGGTTACTAGGACTTGGGTCTCTTTCTTGGGCGGGACACCAAATCCATGTATCTTTACCTATGAACCAATTTCTCAATGCTGGAGTTGATCCTGAAGAGATATCACTTCCTCATGAATTTAGCTTGAATCAGGATCTTTTGATTCAACTTTATCCTAGTTTTTCCGAGGGAGCAATCCCCTATTTCACCTTGAATTGGTCAAAATACGTAGAATTTCTAAGTTTTCGTGGAGGATTAGATCCAATAACGGAGGTCTATGGCTGAGTGATATAGCACATCATCATTTAGCAATTGCAATTATTTTCTTGATCGCCGGTCATATGTATAGGACCAATTGGGGTATTGGCCATGGCCTTAAAGTCATTTTAGCAGCCCATAAAGGTCCATTTATAGGCCAGGGTCATAAGGGCCTTTATGAAATCCTAACAATGTCATGGCATGCTCAATTAGCTCTTAACCTAGTTATGTTAGTGATGTAGGACAACTACATTCTTTTTATAGTAAAATTAGAGATCCATTCCAAGTTGAATTCCAACTCCAATTAGGATCCATCCAGATTCATATAGCTATAGTCTAAAGGCCATATCTCCTAAGATATTGATCCAAATCCTGCAAATAACTATCATTTGGAAAGCTGAGATCGATTCCTAAAAGTCTTTTATTTACTATTTTGGATAATTCAAACTTTGTATTATTCAAAATTAGGATTTATTTATCAGTCCGAGTCAATAACAGTCCTAGCCCAATAAGGACTAGGATTTATATATCTTTATTTAAGATATGTTAGGTAGAATTCTTAGTGGAGTCTAAGTTCTATTTTTAATCTACACCAAGTAGGACTCTTAAGTTTATTGGAGGGTGATATATACAGCCCAAGGTTGTTATAGAAGAAAAGCTTTTCTATCAATAATATACTCTTATTTTGGGTTTATTCTCTTTCCATCTTCCTTGTGGATTCCAGGATCTATCAATGTAAGAAGACGATGATCTTCTCCCTATCTCTCGTGCCCTCCCTTACTGTATCAAGTGGTATCAGAGTGACAATGTTCCTGAGCTCAACTCCATTGATTGTAGTTTGTGGCGACAATTCCATGGATGGTGATCTAGGAGATTATCAAATTCAAGATTAGATCAAATAAAGTTTTCTTATTTCTATCACTAGGAAGTATGAAGCTTTAAAACAGTTTGAAACTAAGAACCAAGTTCATCAATTGATCATCGAAGAGGCTCACAGTCTGATGTCTTAGAGATCAATATATGAAGCTACTCAGGAAAACCAAAACCTTGGTTAGGTAAATATTCTATACTTTCATGGTTATGAGAATTTGTTTATTTGGATTGATAAAGTTGAGAAATTCTTTAAGCTTCTAGAGATTCCTGAAGAGAAGAAGTTGAAAATTGTTGAATACGAGCTTGATGGTTATGCTTCATCTTGGTGGGAGCAAATTCAACTCCATAGAACACATGAAGGCAAAACAAAAATCCGCTCATGGCCTAAGATGCTTAAACTATTCAACATAAAGTTCTCAAAAGGGGATCCAAATCAAGGAAGACAGATCTCTGATCCAAGGGCTTCTAGAATTGAAATCAATGGAGACAACCATGAGGTATTAATTCCACATCTTAGTAACTTTCCTCTGGTATTGAATTATCAAATTGAAGAAAAGGTTATGGATCACATGGAAGACAAACAAACAAATGAAGATTTTATTGAGGTCCCAAAGATTCTTTCTTTGATGAGTTAGAAAATCATACAAAAGTGGCTTTGGATGTTGCAAAAAATTTTCAAGAGACTATTGATGAGAAGTCATATGAATAAGTTAATAATCTTGAAGGCAGTAAGGAAGAGTTCTCTACTTGTGAAAATATTGATTGTGCTACTCAAGATTATTCTTTGAATTCATCAATAGCCAACTCTCTTGAACAACTAGAGGAAATTTCTACAGGAGTTATCACTATACAAGATTCAAAATTTGTAATGATATATTCATATTATTATAGTACTTGTCAACAAACTTGTGAAGAATACTTTCATTCCATGACAACAAATCATAAGTTGGTGTATACAAAAAATTTATTTCAAATAAGGTCGAAGGAACCTTGCAAAAGTTTAAATGGTTGTGCTAAAGGAAAATAGGAGATCAAAGTACTAAAGTCATTACTTGAAGAAATCTTATTGGTTTACATCATCGAGTTTTATGTTGGAAAGTGTTCAAGAGGAGCACAACTACAACAATAGAGACTCCAACCTTTGACTTGAGGACAAGTCTTTTACAAGTGGAGGGGTCTGATGTAGGACAACTACATTCTTTTTATAGTAAAATTAGAGATCCAATTCAAGTTGAATTCCAACTCCAATTAGGATTCGTCAAGATTCATACAACTATAGTTTGAAGGCCATATTTCCTAAGATATTGATCCAAATCTGGCAAATAACTATCCGTTGGAAAGTTGAGATTGATTCTTACAAGTCTCTTATTATTTTTAATAATTCAGACTTTGTATTGGTCAAAATTAGGATTTATTTATCAGTCCAAATCAATAATAGTCCTAGCCCAATAAGGAATACAATTTATATATCTTTATTTAAGATATGTTAGGTAGAATTCTTAGTGGAATCTAAGTCCTATTTTTAGTCTACACCAAGTAGGACTCTAAGTTTATTAGAGGGCTATATATACAACCCAAGGTTGTAACAAAAGAAGAGCTTTTCTATCAATAATATTCTCTTATTTTGGGTTTGTTCCCTTTCTATCTTCCTCATGGATTCAAGGATCTATCGTGGTGAGAAGATGGTGATATTTTCCTATCTCGCCTGCCCTCTCCCGTTGCATCAAGAGAAGATGGTGATCTTCTTCCTATCTCTTGTGTCCTCTCCCACTGCATCAGTTAGGTTCTTTAACCATTGTAGCTCACCATATTTATTCCATGCCCCCCTATCCATACTTAGCTATTGACTATGGTACACAACTTTCGCTGTTCACACATCATATGCGGATCAGTGGATTTCTTATAGTTGGTGTTGCTGCACATACAGCTATTTTTATGGTAAGAGATTACGATCCAATTACTCGATATAATGATCTATTAGATCGTGTCCTTAGGCACCATGATGCAATCATATCACATCTTAACTGGGCATGTATATTTCTGGGGTTTCACAGTTTTGGTTTATATATTCATAACGATACCATGAGTGCTTTAGGGCTTCCCCAAGATATGTTTTTAGATACCGCTATACAACTCCAACCCATCTTTGCTCAATTGGTACAAAACAACCATGTTTTAGAGCTGGGTGTAATAGCTCCTAGTGCAACAACAAGTATCGGCTTAACTTGGGGAGGTGATGAATTAGTAGCAGTAGGTGGAAAAGTAGCTTTGTTACCTATTCCATTAGGAACCACAAACTTTTTGGTCCATCACATTCATGCATTTACGATCCATGTGACTGTATTGATACTATTGAAAGGCATTATATTTGCTCACAGTTCCTGTTTGATACTTGATAAAGCAAATCTTGGTTTTCGTTTCCCTTGTGATGGGCCTAGAAGAGGGGGAACATGTCAAGTATCTACCTAGGATCATGTCTTCTTAGGTCTATTCTGAATGTACAATGCAATTTTGGTAGTAATTTTCCATTTTAGTTGGAAAATGCAGTAAGATGTTTGGGGCACTATAAGTGATCAAGGAGTGGTAACCCATATCATAGGAGGAAACTTTGCACAAAGTTCCATTACTATTAATGGGTGGTTATGAGATTTCTTATGGGCATAGGCATCTCAGGTAATTCAGTCTTATGGTTCTTCATTATCTGCATATGGTCTTTTTTTCTTAGGTGCTCATTTTGTCTGAGCTTTCAGTTTAATGTTTCTATTCAGTGGTCGTGGCTATTGGCAAGAACTCATTGAATCTATCATTTGGGCTCATAACAAATTAAAAGTTGCTCCTGCTACTTAGCCTAGAGCCTTGAGCATTGTACAAGGATGTGTTGTAGGAGTAACCCATTACATTCTGGGTGGAATTGCCACAACATGGGCATTCTTCTTGGCAAGAATTATTGCAGTAGGATAATGGCTAGGAGGATTTGAAAGGCATTATGGCATTAAGATTTACAAGGTTTAGCCAAGGTTTAGCTCAGGACCCAACTACTCGTCATATTTGGTTTGGTATTGCTACCGCACATGACTTCGAAAGTCATGATGATATTACTGAGGAACATCTTTATCAAAATAGTTTTGCTTCTCACTTTGGGAAATTAGCAATAACCTTTCTGTGGATATCCGGAAATCTATTTCATGTAGCTTGGCAAGGAAATTTGGAGTCATGGATACAGGACCCTTTACATGTAAGACCTATTGCTCATGCAATTTGGGATCCTCATTTTGGTCAACCCACTATAGAGGCCTTTACTTGAGGAGGTGCTATCGGCCCCATGAATATTGCTTATTCCGGTCTTTATCAATGGTGGTATACAATTGGATTAGGCACCAATAAAGATCTTTATACTCAAGCTCTTTTTTCTATTATGTCTTTCTGGTATATCTTTAATAGCGGGTTGGTTACACCTACAACCAAAATGGAGACCGAGCATTTCAAGGTTTAAAAATGCCAAATCTCATCTCAATCATCATTTTTCAAGACTTTTTGGACTAAGTTCTTTGTCTTGGGCAGGACATTTAGTTCATGTCACTATTTTCGGATCCAGGGGGGAGTATGTGAGATGGAATAATTTCTTAAATATATTACCACATCCCCAAGGATTGGAACCACTTTTTACTTGCCAGTGGAATCTTTATGCACAAAATCCTAATTCCAACAGTCATTTATTTGGCACCTCCAAGGGGGCGGGAACTGCCATTCTAACCCTTCTTGGAGGATTCCATCCACAAACACAAAGTTTATGGCTGACCGATATTGCTCATCATCATTTAGCTATTTCATTTCTTTTTCTTGTTGCTGGTCATATGTATAGAACTAACTTCGGGATTGGGCACAATATCAAAGATCTTTTAGAAGCACATATTCCCCAAGAGGTCGATTAGGACGTGGGCATAAGGGCATTTATGAGACAATCAACAATTCGTTTCATTTTCAATTAGGTCTTGCTCTAGCCTCTTTAGGGGTTATTACTTCTTTAGTAGCTCAACACATGTACTTTTTGCCTGCTGATGCATTCATAGCACAAGACTTTACTACTCAAGCTGTGATATATACTCATCACCAATACATCGCAGGATTCATCATAACGGGATCCTTTGCTCATGGAGCTATATTCTTCATTAGAGATTATAATCCAGAATAGAATGAGGATAATGTAATAGCAAGAATGTTAGACCATAAAGAAGCTATCATATCTCATTTAAGTTGGGCCAGCCTGATTTTGGGATTCCATACTTTGGGACTTTATGTTCATAATGATGTCATGCTTGCTTTTGGTACTCTGAAAAATCAAATCTTGATCGAACCCATATTTGCCCAATGGATACAATCTGCTCATTATAAGACTTTGTATGGGTTTGATGTATGGATACTCTTATGGTTACCCAGCGGTTGAATGCTATTAATGAGAATAGTAATTCACTCTTCTTAACAATAGGTCCTGGAGATTTCTTGGTCCGTCATGCTATTGCTCTAGGTTTGCACACAACTACATTGATTTTAATAAAAGGTGCTTTAGATGCATGTGATTCTAAGCCAATGCCAGATAAAAAGGATTTTGGTTATAGTTTTCCTTGTGATGGCCCAGGACGCGGTGGTACTTGTGATATTTCCGGTTGGGATGCATTTTATTTGGCAATTTTTTGGATGTTAAATACCATTGGATGGGTGAATTTTTATTAGCATTGGAAACACATCACATTGTGGCAGGGTAACCTTTCACAATTTAATGAATCCCCCACTTATTTGATGGGATGGTTAAGAGATTATCTATGGTTGAACTCTTCACAACTTATCAATGGATATAATCCTTTTGATATGAATAGTTTATCCATGTGGGCATGAATGTTTTTATTTGGACATCTTGTTTGGGCTACTGGATTTATGTTCTTAATTTCCTCGCATGGATATTGGCAAGAATTGATCGAAACTTTAGCATGGGCTCATGAACGCACACCTTTGGCTAATTTGATTCGGTGGAGAGATAAGCTAGTGGCTCTTTCCATTGTCCAAGAAAGATTGGTTGGATTAGCCCACTTTTTTATAGGTTATATATTTACTTATGCAGCTTTCTTGATTGCCTCTACATCAGAAAATTTTGGTTAATTTAGTTTTTTTTATGTACTATATCAGCAACAATCTCATTTCTTTCAATGGAGAGGGAGGGAGATCAACCTTCTTCTATTTTTTTTACATCTAGGACCCGAACTCTATCATTGATAATAATAAGAACTGAACATTATGGTAAAAAAAAAGTTTGATCCATTGGGGGAAGAAACGGTAGAAACTAGAATAGAAATATCATTTGATTCGTCAATCTTCAAAAAAGGAAATAAGCAAAGTTCTATTATTGAGTGAAAAATGGGAAATTCATAGACAATTGCAATCCCCACCACATAATAGTGCACCTATACGTCTTCATCGATGTTGTTTTTTGATTGGAAGACCTAGAGGTAACTATCGAGACTTTGGGTTATCTGGACACATACTTCAAGAAACGGTTCATGAATGTTTGTTACCGGGTGCAATAAGATCAAGTTGGTAAAGGTAAAAATAGCATTTCATATTTGTATAGATCTCTATGATCATAGATCATAGAGGGGCCCTCTTTACCATTCTATATAAATAGACTATTCTATTTGTATAGATATGGTAGAGAGTAAAAGTCCATAGGCCGCCTAATTGACACCAATGAGTAAAATCTCCTCGTGCCTCAGGACCCCATAGTAGCAACAGAGAGTGCGCTAAATTTTTCGCAGGAGTAGAAACTGTAGTGGTTAAGAAATTACAACCTTCCAAATAGGAACTAGCCAATCCATGGGTATACCACGAAGTTACAAAAGTTGTACCTGTAAACCAACATCCTAAAGTGAAATAAGCACAAGGAAAGAGCAATAGACTGGACCAACCTACAAAAACAAAACAGTCCCTCTGTAACCCATCATCCATAAAATCAAATAAATCCTTTTCTTCTTTGGTAAATCTACCAAGCGTTATAGTCATAGTGATCCTCCTATTCAATTACTTCAACCATTTTCGAGCACCTCATATCATTTTCGGGTCATTTAGCAGTTCAATTGTCCATGGGAAATTCCTTGTTCAATGCCTTTTATGATAGGTTTCGAAGATACAAATTCTTCTTTTCTATTGGAACACATAGCACCTAGGTAAATCCACGAGTTCGATTCTATTAGACCTTACTATTTCAATTCTTATCTCATTCTTAACTTAATAAAATAAGTTAATAAGAATACAAATTTGAACCTCGAATTGTCCTATGACTCATACCACCGAGTATATCTTTTAAGTAAGGGGCAAAAAAAAAGAAAATTCCTTATTTTTTCCTTGCACCTAAATTTAATATTAATATTAATTAATAGTAGACTTGAAATGAAAGCCCTTTTCTCTTCTTACATTTGTTCACTATTGCATTTTTTCAATAAAAAAATAATAGAATATATAATTCTAGAATCAAATAAAAATATTGCAAAAGAGATTTTCAAAATATTTATCCGTAGTGGAAAAGAATAATATTTTTTTCCTATGGAAAAGCATCCAGTAACAAAAAGATAAAATCGAAAAAATATTAACAAATTTCTGCATGGTCCAAGGAAAAGGAAATAAATAAAATCCGTTTCTACAATTTAATATATATTGAATTTATATATCAGAATAGCTGATATAGTCATGATTCAATGGGTCAGGTTCACTTACTTTTTTTGATTCAAAATTCTATAGCGGGTTTGATATGAACAATTAGGAATACATTGGTTTTGTGATTAATAATCAGGATTGGATATCTAGAATAATTTTTATGTCCCAAGATAATTTTGATTTATGAGACATAAAGAGGACTACTATGTTACTACAGGGTATACTCAATATAATTATTAATTACTAATTCTTCAACTTTGTAACTATAGCTTTCAATAATAAGAATTGATAATAATAATATAGTAGTTACCCTTTTACTTTTTTTTAGAGGTATCAACTTCTATTCTCTGTGGAAAAACAAAGATTAAAGATTAAGCTTGAGTTTAGTGGAAAAAGCCCTTTATTGGATTTGAACCAATGACTTACGCCTTACCATGGCATTACTCTACCACTGAGTTAAAAGGGCCTATTCTTTTTTAATTCATGAATTAGGCATCTTCAACTATGAGTTTACTACATATATCTCTATATGTACATATATAGGTACTCATTCAAGAACAAAAAATGGGAGTTGCTTGGTAGTAATTGGTAATTGGGTATTAATATTTAATATTATTATTTAATAGAATTGTATCTAAATAAATAAATGACATTTAATTAAATAAATAAAATAAATGTAATGAATTGTTTGAAGACTGATATCACATGTAATCAATCAGAACAATATTGACTTGATCGATACGTGTACCAATCTGACATCAACATAAAAAAATGCAAGATATTCTTATTGAATCATGTGATGATGGAACTCGATCCATACCCTGAACTAAATTTTTTGAATATAAAAAAGAAAATTCTTACTCTTACTATAGTATCATCCTAAAAATAGGAAAGATTCTTTGGATTCAGATCTAGTCATTACATTAGATTATATTGACAATTCCAAAAAACTGTTCATACTATCATGGTACTATGATCGTGGTCGGGTTGATATGCCCCTAACATCTAGTGCTTCAGGACATCTCTCTTTCAGGGAGGCAGCGGGGATTCGACTTCCCCTAGGGGTATGGTACTACAAAAGGAAGTTGATCATGGATTAGATTATCAATAAGCCTAGAATTAATTCTTCCTAGGTCAATGCCAGAGCGATTAATGGGGACAAACTGTAAATTCATTGGCGATATGTCTATGCTGGTGCAAATCTAGCTCGGCCCAAAAATTCATCATCCCACGAGTATGATATAACCTTCAGATGTGTCAAATACGTAGACGAATACGTAGAAATAAAGAGAAAGAGTCCATTTTTTTTTGGCTCTATCCATATGTTTTTCTCATCCCTTTTGATCTTTATAATGATCTAGATTGATGATCCTTAAGAATTAAGAATATGTATGCCATCATAGACCTCACCAAGATTGTAGTTCAATCGGTCAGAGCACCACCCTATCAAGGCAGAAGTTGCTGGTTCGAGCCCCATCAGTCCTGAACTAGGACCATTATCTCTCTATTTTATGTGAAAAGAAAAAGGAGATAGACATCAAAATATAATTCCCTCTGATCTTTATTTATTTTGTTTTTTATCATCAAACAAATACGGAAATTTCCATTTCTTCCCCCAGTACCGATTGATTGGGGAGAGACATGAGTAGGTACAAGTGGTAGTATTAATATTAAATTAAGTATGGTAAGAGATACATGTTTGACTTTTTTCTTATTGTTCTTGATCAATGAAATGTGATAGAATGCCAAAATTTTTAGTATAGTAGGAGTACATACACAAATTGTATTGATTTGTTGTATGATAGAGAATGTACTTACCATAATTATCTCGGTAGAGTATTTTTCGGGTTAAATCACACTTTTTTTATCTTAGCTCCAACTTTCTTTGTGTTTTCTCAATTACTAATTGGAAACAATCTATTTCATTCTCATTCCAATTTCCCATTGAATTTTTTGTCTTATACTTTTTTCTATAACCTACCACCTACTGTCTTTTTACACTTTTACATATAATTACCATATAAAATATAAAATACCATATGACTGCTATTCTACGGGTTATACACATATCCCAAAGAATAAAAGTGAGATGGAAAATGGTGAGTTAAAGTTAACTATAAAAGTTTAATATTCCAACAAATTTACTCAAAAAATAAATAAAAGGATCTTCTTTGGTCTTTTATTTTTTGAGTATCCTCTTTTTGGATTTTGGATTAAAGTTGTCGTACATACATAAAAAAAAATTCAATGGGATTTCCTTATTGGATCAAGAATCCCATTTTTTATTTTTTATGGATAAAAATTTTCCTATGTTATGTTGTACTATTCAATTCTTGACGATGAATCAATTTGATACATCAGATATTATTATTCATAATATTGATCCGATTCAGTATCATTAGGATTCAATTCATCCTAGTGAATTTACAAGAATTACAATTTCTCATTTCTATGGGATTAGATCCTGCATTATTGCGAAACAAAAAACAATGAGATTATGGAAGTCAATATTCTCACATTTATTGCTACTGCACTATTTATTCTAGTTCCTACTATTTTTTTACTTATCATCTACGTAAAAATAGTCAGTCAAAATGATTAATTTGACTGAAAGTTGAACTATTAGTTCTTATCAATGATTGAAGAAATGAAAGAAAGGGATTCAAACTCCAAGTCTTAAATGATTAGAGGTGGAATCAGAAGTATCTGAGATACTATGTGAGATAGTATGGTAGAAAGAACTAGAATAATATTCTTATTAGGATTTCTGTGATTACCAAATGGGCATTATTGGTGGGGAGGAAGCAATAAATTGGGGCTTATCAGGACCAATGGTAAGAGCTTCTATAATCCCGTCGGATCTTTGTAAAGTTGATCATTATGAGTGTTACAATGAATTCGATTGGGAAGTCCAATGGCAAAAAGAGGGAGATTCATTAGCTAATTATTTAGTACAAATAGGTAAAATGACAAAATTCATAAAAATTATTCAACAGGCTATAGAAGGGATTCTCGGGGGGCCCTATGAAAATTTGGAAGTCTGACGCTTTGATAGAACAAGAAATTCTGAATGGAATCATTTTGCATATAGATTCATTAATAAAAAACCTTCACCCAATTTGTAATTGTTGAAACAAGAACTTTATATGAGAGTAAAAGCCCCAAAAGGAGAATTAGGAATTTATCTGATAGGAGATAATAGTGTTTTTCCCTGGAGATGGAAAATTCATCCACTCGATTTCATCAATTTGCAAATTCTTCCCCAACTAGTTAAAAGAATGAATTTGGCTGATATCATGACTATACTAGGTAGTATAGATATTGTTATGGGAGAAGTTGATTGTTGAAATGATAATTGATACAACAGAAGTCCAATCTATCAATTCTTTTTCTTCGAAATCCTTAAAAGAAGTCTATGGATTCATATGGCTATTTTTCCCTATTTTGACCTTTATATTAGGAATCATATTAGGGATACTGGTAATTGTGTGGTTAGAAAGAGAAATCTCCACAGCCATACAACAACATATAGGGCCGGAATATGCCGGTCCATTGGGAATTCTTCAAGCTCTAGCAGATGGGAGCAAACTACTTTTTAAAGAGGACCTCTTACAATATAGAGGGAATATTCATTTGTTTAGTATTGGGCCATCTATAGTAGTCATATCAATTTTACTAAATTATTTATTAATTTCTTTTGGATATCATCTTATTTTAGCTGATCTCAGTATAGGTGTTTTTTTATGGATCACTATTTCAAGTATTGTGCCTATTGGGCTTTTTATGTCAGGATATGGATCAAATTATAAATATTCCTTTTTGGGTGGTCTACGAGCTGCTCCTCAATCTATTACTTATTGAATATCATTAACTCTATGTGTCTTATCAATATCTCTATGTGTGATTCGTTGAACATGAGCTTTTTCCTCTCTACTAGAAATAAGGAAAAAAATGAAAGAAAAGACCCTAAATATATTGAATAGATATTCTCTTTTTATTTATCATTTGAGGCAATGAGTTAAAGCTGATAGTTATATGAGTGAAACAAAAAAACCTAAAAATTCATAGTAAGAAGACAAAATCTCATTCCCTATGTACAAGAATAAAGTGAAAGTAAAGATAAACAGTTTACACCATTTACCCCAATATTGAGATTCTCTGATTAGATTAGTGCTATCATATCTTGAAGCAGGTGCAAAAGATCAATCGTATGAAGTTTCTACTACTGTCTTGTATGTATTACCATATAGGGGATCAATCAAAAATTAGTGGACGATTAGGAACACTAAAGTACACAAAAGATTAGTAATAGAGATAATCTCAAATATAAAAAAAAGAGGTATTTCCACATAACATGAATCATAACAAGGCTTTAAGTTGGTAGAAATGATCAAGCAGTACTCCTGCACGATTCTGATCTAGAGTATGCTCTTACTCACTAATTAAAGAAATAACTAGCAAGAATGAATTAATCCTTTATTTTCTTTTTCAAAGTAGCTTCTTTTTATTTTGAGTTCTTAGAAAGAAGATAGGAGCAAAATAAATGGAACACATACAATAATACAATAAAAAAATATGATAGATAGAATCATAAAAAATGAATAATAAAAAAAGATCCTTATTTCTTTTTTTCCTCCATCTATTATATACATATGAAATTCTTATCATGATTTATGAACTAGTATCTAATTCCTTAATTGATATAACGAGTATTTTATTAAAAGATTAAGTTATTACTAAACAAGAAAAATTAAAATTCTAAGGGATGAGATCAATTTGGAAGTGCTTTTTTGTTATCCTAGCAAACAGAATTTTTTTTGGTCTAATTTAGGACTATGTTATGTATCTTTATTCTTCTATTTCCCTACAAAGATGCTAATAATACCGGTCCTTACATTTAGTTGTAACCATAGAGGAGCCATATGAAGCTAAGGTCTCATGTACGGTTTCGGAATAGCGATACGAACAGTGATGTTATTATCAACTATGATTATCTAGCAGTTAAGTACAGTTGATATAGTTGAGGCACAGTCAAAATATGGTTTTGGGGCATGGAATCTGTGGGGTCAACCCATAGGGTTTATAGTTTTCCTAATTTCTTCTCTAGCAGAATGTGAGAGATTACCTTTTGATTTACCAAAAGTAGAAGAAGAATTAGTAGCCGGTTGTCAAACTAAATATTCAGGTATCAAATACAGTTTATTTTACATTGCTCCTTACCTAAATCTATTAGTTTCTTCGCTATTTGTAATAGTACTTTACTTAGGAGGGTGGAGTTTATTTATTTCGTACATATTCCATCCCAAAATTTTCGTAAAAAAGAAAATGGTTGCAGTCTTTGGAATTCCAATTGCTATCTTTATTACATTAGTTAAAGCTTATTTGTTTCTGTTCATTTCTAACACAACAAGATGGACTTTACCTAGGATGAGAATGGACCAACTATTAAATCTTGGATGGAAATTTCTTTTACCTATCTCTCTTGGTAATCTCTTATTGACAACTTCTTTACAACTTGTTTCACTATAAGTAAGAAATAACGATATTCTACTAACCTCTCTCAAACAAAACAAAGAAACATCAATTTATTCATGGATATACAATATGTTCCCTATGGTGACTGGGTTCATAGATTATAGTCAACAAATAGTACGAGCTATAAGGTACATTGGTCAAAGTTTTATAATTACCTTATCCCACACAAATTGTTTACTTGTAACTATTCAATATCCTTATGAAAAATCGATCACATCAGAGCATTTCCGCGGTCGAATTCACTTTGAATTTGATAAATGTATTACTTGTGAAGTATGTGCTCATGTATGTCCCATAGATCTACCTGTTGTTGATTGGAGATTAGAAAAAAATAGTAAAAAAAATAATTGCTTAATTACAGTATTGATTTTGGGTTCTTTATATTTTGTGGTAATTATGTCGAGTATTGTCCAACAAACTATTTATCAATGACTGAAGAATATGAACTTTCTACTTATGATCATCACGAGTTGAATTATAATCAAATTGCCTTGGGACGGTTACCGATGTCAGTAATTGGAGATTACACAATTCAAACAGTTCTGAATTTGACTCAAATCCAAATAGACAAGGATAAACCACTTGATTTGAGAATGATTACTAATTACTAAAATTTTGTTTTAATATAAAAAATCCAAGCTTATTTTGTTTTGTTTGGTTAGTAACTACAAATTCTAATTATAACCACTTGGTGTTGAGAATTATTCTTTAATTTAAACTCAAAATAGATTTTGGTGATGATTTTGAATATTTGAACTACTTTTCTCTTTTCGCCTAAAAAAAATAGGATAGGATTGGCCCAATAAGTTTATCTACATTAATCCATACTACATGAAAATAAAATTTAAATTAGGACCATATCATATACAAGATACAAGAAAAAATAGAGTAACCTTTTTCCTAGACCATTCAGTAAGGTCATGAAATATCTTTATCTCTTATTTTATACATTATACATAATGGATTTACTTGGACCAATACATGGTATTCTTGTAAAATTTCTGGGATCAGTTCTTATATTAGGGGGTTTGGGAGTGGTATTACTTACCAATCCCATTTTTTCTGCTTTTTCATTGGGATGCGTTCTTTTTTGTATATCCTTATTCTATATTCCATCAAACTCCTATTTTGTAGCTGCTGTGCAGCTCCTTATTTATGTGGGAGCCATAAATGTCTTAATCATATTTGCTATAATGTTCATGAAGAGTTCAGAATATTCCAATGATTCCCATCTTTGGACCATTGGAGATGGAGTTACTTCAGTGATTTCTACAAGTATTTTTTTTTGACTAATTACTACTATCCCAGACACATCATGGTGTGGAATTATTTGGACTACAAGATCAAACCAAATTATAGAATAGGACGTAATAAGTAATGTTCAACAAATTGGGATTCGTTTATCAACCAATTTTTATCTTCCATTTGAACTTATTTTAATAATTCTTCTAATTTCTTTAATAGGTGCAATTACTATGGCTGGTCAGTAAAAATACTTAGAATTAAAAATAAAAGAAAAGTTCTAAATCAAATAGAAAATAGAAAGATTTTTGGTTAAATCTATTGCCAATACCTTCTTTTGTTTTGTAATTGTTCTATTCTAGTCAAGGAAATCCAGTTGAATTTTTGTTCATACCAAAATTTGATGAGGAATTAGTCAATGATGTTCAAACCTGTATTTTTTGTGAGTGTATATTTATTTTCGGTTGGTATTTATGGATTGATCACAAGTCAAAACATGGTTAGAGCACTTATATGTCTTGAACTTATACTAAATTTAGTTAATATTAATCTTGTAAGATTTTCTAATTTATTTGATAATCGCCAATTTAAAGGAGACATTTTCTCAATCTTTGTTATAGCTATTGTAGTCACTGAAGCAGCTATTGGGCCAGCTATTCTTTCGACAATCCATTATAATAGAAAATCAACTCGTATTAATCAATCGAATCTATTGAATAATTAATTATAATAAAAATAAAAATAAAATAATCATATACATATAAATAAAGATATATATGTAGTATAATTATAGTACAATTTATATAGTATAATTATAGTATAATTAATTAAAATTAATTATACTATAATAAATTCAATTATTTTCTAATCTAAATCCATTAGAATTCATTTTTCTATTGATTTTTAACCAATTTGAATTGAAATTCACATGCACTATGACTGCGTTTCCGGAAATAGAAGTCGAAGTTTATTGGCCCTTTCTTATGAACAGAGTTAGAAATATTAATCTATCTTTAATTTAGTTTTTAGTTTAGATATAGATTCAAAAATTTGATAAACCATCATTTCATCTAGTATCTATAATCTATAATACAAATATACGATTCAGTTACTATGAACCAGATCGAAAATTCTTATGTTCAAATTTTGAATTTACAGATCCAATGTTGCATTCAGTAAAAATTTATAATACATGTATAGGTTGTACTCAATGTGTACGAGCCTGCCCCACAGATGTATTGGAAATGATACCTTGGGATGGATGTAAAGCTAAGAAAATTGCTTCCGTGCTAAGAACTGAGGACTGTGTGGGTTGTAAGAGATGTGAATCCACTTGCCCAACCGATTTTTTGAGTGTCTGCATTTATTTATGGCATGAAACAACTCACAGCATGGGTCTATCTTATTGATACACTACAAAGAACTCCACTTGAATCATTTGATTCTTTTTTACTGACAAAAACCCATACTTGATAAAATATATTATTTTGAGCACGAGATTTTCTGGTCAAAGTGTATCTTGTCTTTATCACGAGTTCTTTTCCTTGGTTAACAATAATTATTGTTTTGCCGATATTTGCTGGTTCTTCAATTTGTTTTCTCCCCTATAAAGGGAATAAGGTGTTTTGCTGGTATACCATATGTATTAGCTTATTGGAACTCCTCCTAACAACCTATGTATTTTGTTATCATTTTCGATTGGATGATCCATTAATCCAATTGAGGGAGAATTATAAATGTAGAAATATTTTGGATTTTCATTGGAGACTGGGGATCGATGAACTTTCCATAGGATCTATTTTACTAATGGGATTTATCACTACATTGGCTACTTTAGCGTCTTGGCTAGTTACTTGAAATTCGCAATTATTCTATTTACTAATGTTAGTGATGTACAGTGATCAAATAGGACTATTTTCTTCTCAAGAACTTTTACTTTTTTTCATCATATGGGAATTAGAATTAATTCCTATTTACTGACTTTTATCTATGTGGGGGGTGGGGTGTGGTGGGGAACGTTTGTATTCGGTGACAAAGTTTAGTTTGTACATGGTAGGGGGTTCTATTTTAACCTTAATAGGAGTTCTAGGTATGGGTTTATATGGTTCTAATGAACCAACATTAGATTTTGAAAGATTGGCTAATCATTCATACCCTGTGGCCTTGGAAATAATATCCTATTTTGGTTTCCTTATTGATTATGCTGTCAAATCGCTGATTATACCCCTGGATACATGGTTACCAGATACCCATGGAGAAGCACATTACAATACATGTATGCTTCTAGCTGGGATCTTGTTAAAAATGGGAGCATATGGATTGATTCGAATTAATATGGAATTTTTATCCCATGCTCATTCTATATTTTCTCCATGGTTGGTGATAGTTGGAATGATACAAATAATCTATGCTGCCTCAACATCTCTTGGTCAATGCAATCTAAAAAAGAGAATAGCCTACTCTTCCATATTTCACAAGGGTTTCCTAATTATAGGAGTTGGTTCTATAATCGACACGGGTCTCAATGGGGCTATTTTACAAATACTCTCTCATGGATTTATTGGTGCTACACTTTTTTTCTTATCAGGAACGAGTTGTGATAGAATATGTGTTGTTTGTTTCGATGAAATGGGTGGGATATCTCTTAAAATGCCAAAAATATTTACTATGTTTAGTAGTTTTTTGATGGCTTCTCTTGCATTGCCGAGAATGAGTGGCTTTGTTGCAGAATTAGTAGTATTTTGGGGAATAATTACCATCCAAAAATATCTCTTAATGCCAAAAATCCTAATTACTTTTGTAATGGCAATTGGAATGATATTAACTCCTATTTATTTATTGTCTATGTCACGTCAGATGTTCTATGGATACAAGTTATTCAATGTCCCCAATTTTGCGGATTCTGGACCACGAGAACTATTTGTTTCTATTTGTATCTTTCTACTCATAATAGGGATTGGTATTTATCCGGATTGTGTTTTCTCATTGTCAATTGATAAGATAGAAGCTATCTTATCTAATTATTTTCATAGACAATTTTTTTATTATTGAGATAGTTCTTTGATTTAAATTTTAAATTTTGTATCTCGTGTACAATGGAAAAAAAGATAAAGTGAATTAGAATTGTAATGGGATACATCTTGACTAGTTCTCCAAAACTCGCACAAACTTTCATTACATATGAGACAATATCCTCATGTATTCTTTTGTATTTATTGTTTATGTAATTTATTCAATTACATGTTAAAGTGAATGAACCATAACTATGTAGACCTATTCCTAATAGATTGATCCCAAAATAGCATATCCAAATTATACGAAATGCTATAGAAGCCACAAATGCGGAGTTCGTACCTTGTAAATTTTTATTTGTTCTAGTATGTGAATAAATTGCGAATATAGTCCAAGTAATAAATGACCACATTTCTTTGGGGTCCCAATTCCAATAAGATCCCCACACTACTCCAGAAAGTATGCCCATGGTTAAAAAGATGAACCCTAAACTAATGATGCGATAGGCCCAATAATCCAAACATTGAGTCAATTGATATTTGTAATAATTTCAAAATGAAAGAAAAGAAGTTTTTTTCAATTGAAAAACACTTCTTTTTCTATTCAAATATTCGGTCTTACTAAAGAAAAATGATTTAATTAAGATTAAGAAATTTTTCCTTTTCCAAAAAATATTGATGTTTTTTCAAAATGCAATGACTAAAAGAGCAACTGCTAATAATGATCCACATAAAAGAGTTCCATAGCTCAATAACATCATACTTACATGCATCATTAACAATTGGAATTTTAGAATAGGCACTAATATTGTAGATTGATGCATTTCAGTTGAAAGATCCAATGTGGCGAATCCTTGAATAAAAATGGCACTTGGTGCAGTTATTGTGTTTAAATCATTTTTGTGATTCCTAAGATATGGAATCATATGAATAATGGAGAAACCCCATGAAAGGACGACTAATGACTCGTATAAATTACTTAATGGGAAATGTCTGGAATAAATCCACTGAGTAATTAATAATCCTGTTATAGAAAAAAAAGTAGCTATTATCCCCTTTTCCAAGGAATCACGTAATCCTGGAATTTTATGGATTAATAAGTTCATCAAATGAATCGTATTCACAATCAAAATGATCGAAAAAGAGATATGAGTTAATATATGTTCTAAAGTTACAAATATCATAAAAAGGGGGGTCCCATTGAAAAATGTAAATCGGGAATTGAATACATTCTATAATGTATCCATTATACCTTTTTTTTGGGGGGGGGGGGTGCCGCCACTCGGACTTGAACCGAGATGCTCTAGCACTGCTTCCTAAGAGCAGCGTGTCTACCGATTTCACCATGGCGGCTTACTTGAAATAATAATAGTAAATTCATGTCGAATCGTCGACATTCGCAATTCAATCTAGTTTAGGAAACAAGAATTTTGTTTTCATATGAGATATAGAACTAAGAATAAGAATGGAATTCTCCTTTTTCTATCTTTTTTTGATGATTTATTCTTGGTTTCTTTCATCGATCCAAAAAAATGGATTTTAGCAACGAACAAAATCAAATAAAACTAGTTTAGTATTTCATATGTATCACAATTTCATCACTAAATCCAATTTTTTTCTAACAATTTCGATACCTTAATTTAATTAAGTATTAATATTCCCTGTTGTGTAAATAATTTACAATTTATGGTAAGATAACTATATAACAAAAGAATTTCAATCTCTATCACAATTGTACTTTTCACAATAGAAGAATCAAATAAATTGTGAAAAGTACAATTGATAGGAAAAAACAACATCTCATCATGAGTTAAATCTATATATTGTAATGAAAAAGAAAAAATCGAAAATGAAAATAAAATCCACTAGACAATGGACAGAAGAATTGTTATTCTATATACCATAACAGTTAGTTCTAACTTATATTGAGGAGTTCAATACAGTAATTAATATGAGTCATTCATCTTAAAAAAATGACATTTTTTTTGCGCCGTATGGATTCAGATTAGTCCAAGTTTTTTTCCTTCTTTGTTGTACAAAAAACCTTTTGGAATGTCTAGTAGAAATCGATTTAGCTAGAGAAAAAGCTTTTCCAGCAGCTAAATATGCCGTTTTCCTCCAAATACTTCTACGAATATGTTTTCTCGATATAGAAGTTTGTTTTTGGGGGACCGCCATTTAAATTACTAATTTTTATTGTTCTATGTGGAAGACATGTATTGTTTAGAAAAGATTGTTCGTTCTTTTTAACTTATTGCATTGCACAAACACGAATAAGAGTTTTTTTTTATTTAACATTTTTTTCATTTTCTTTTCTTAGAAAATTTTTTTGTTTCTAATATACAACAAATATATATATAATAAAATCAAAAGAGAAAATCCTATATAAATTATATAGAAATTGATATATAAATAAAATATATAATACATGCCCATCGCATAACATATGGCATTAACATATTAACACTGGTTAATACTAAATAAAAAAAGATCTAATTATTCTAGTTAATTTATTTGAAATCTAACTCATTGTGTAATTGATTAATTAGTTTGTCAAATTAATTAATTAGATTCCAATCAAATAAGAAAAACTTCTGTTTATTGGAAATCCCCAATCCTATGATACTTCGTATAGAACTGAAATAAAAAACAACTAAGGTTATCTTATCTAGTTTTGTAGTTCTAATTTAAATTAAAATTATAGCCACCTTGCCCCGAACTTGATTAATTATCAATTAATTGATTAAGTTGCACCAAAACGATATTTGATTCGAATATAGATCATATTGCTAATTAATTAGATTAAATAATTAATTAGCAATATGATCTATATTCGAATCAATTTAAAAATAAAATTTTGTTTATTGTTACTTTTAAAAAATATAAAATTGGTGGACCAGAAACTACTAAACTAAATTCATTAAATTAGAGAAAAATTGGAATTTGTTTTTTTTGGAACATATATATCAATATGCATGGATAATACCCTTTCTTCCGCTTCCAATTACTTTGTCAATAGGATTTGGACTTCTTCTTGTTCTGACGGCAACAAAGAATAGTCGTCATATGTGGACTTTTGTTAGTGTTTTACTCTAAGTATAGTTATGGGGTTTTCGGTCAATCTGGCTATTCAGCAAATAAATGGAAGTTTTATCTATCAATACCTATGTTCTTGGATTATCAATAATGATTTTTCATTAGAGTTTGGATACTTGATCGATCCACTTACTTTTATTATGTCAATACTAATTACTACTGTTGGAATCATGGTTATTATGTATAGTGACAATTATATGTCTCATGATCAGGGATATTTAAGATTTTTGGCTTATATAAGTTTTTTTAATACTTCCATGTTGGGATTAGTTACTAGCTCCAATTTGATACAAATTCATATTTTTGGGAACTTGTAGGAATGTGTTCGTATTTATTAATAGACTTTTGGTTCACACGACCTATTGCTGCAAGTGTTTGTCAAAAAGATTTTGTAATTAATCGTGTAGGGGATTTTGGCATATTATTAGAAATCTTAGGTTTTTATTGGATACTGGTAGTTTAGAATTTTGAGATTTGTTCGAAATAGTTAATAACTTGATCTATAATAGTGAGGTCAATCTTTTATTTACTAGTTTGTGTGCCTTTTTATTATTGATTGGTGCAATTGCAAAATCTGCACAATTTCCTCTTCACGTATGGTTACCCGATGCTATGGAGGGACCTACTCCCATTTCAGCTCTTAATCATGCTGCTACTATGGTAGCAGCTAGAATTTTCCTTGTAGCCTGACTTTTTCCTCTTTTCATAGTTATACCTTCCATAATGGATCTTATTTCTTTAATAGGTATGATGACACTACTATTAGGAGCTACTTTGGCTCTTGCTCAAGGAGACATTAAAAGAAGTTTAGCCTATTTCACAATGTCTCAATTGGGTTATATTATGTTAGCTCCAAGTATAGGTTTTTATCGAGCTGCTTTATTCCAGTTAATCACTCATGCTTATTCTAAAGATTTATTATTTTTGGGATCCGGATCTGTTATTCATTCAATGGAACCTGTTGTTGGATATTCGCTAGATAAAAGTCAAAATATGGTTCTTATGGGTGGTTTAACAAAATATGTTCCAATTACAAGAACTACATTTTTATTAGCTACACTTTCTCTTTGTTGTATTCCACCTCTTGCTTGTTTTTGGTCTAAAGATGAAATTCTTTCTGATAGTTGGTTGTATTCACCAATTTTTGCAATAATAGCCTATTTGATAGTAGGATTAACTACATTTTATATGTTTCCTATGTTTTTACTTACTTTTGATGGATATTTGCGTGTTCATGTTCAAAATTATAGTAGTACTAAAAGTCATTCAATATCTATATGTATATGGGGAAAAGAGGTACCCAAAATAGACAATCCAAATTTACTTTTCTCAACTACAACTAATACTAATAAGGTAATCTTCTTTTCAAAGGGTATATATAAAATATATGATAATGTAATAAATCTGATGCAATACTTTTGTACTTATTTGTGAACTAAATACACTTACATGTATCCTCATGAATTAGACAATACTATGGTATTTCCTTTGTTTGTATTAGTACTATTTATTTTGTTTATTGGATTAATAGGAGTTCGTTTTGATATAGGAGTAATATATTTTGATATATTATCGAAATGGTTAACTATATCAACATCAACAAACCCTTTCCACTCAGATTCAAATCATTTTCTAAATTGGTATGAATTTTTCTATGGGTCTGTTTATTTATCTTTCCAAAATTTGGACTTAATCAATTCATCTATAAAAATAGGCCTTAAGAGAATTCTTTTGGATCAAATAAAAAAAGTGATATACTAAGATCTTTACAATGGAGATAAGAGGAGTGGCAAAATTAACTCAATTTTTTGATAGACGTATAATTGAGGGAATTACAAATGGAATTGGTCTTTTTAGTTTCTTTATAGGGGAAGAAATCAAATATATAGGGGGTGGATGAATATCGTCTTATTTATTCTTGTATATATCTTTTCTTGTACTTCTTGTATTTTTTGTATTTGTATTTAGCTCCAAATTTCTATGGAAAATTTTTCTTTTGTAGAAAATAGGAAATCATTTTTGATTGGATGTGAAAGTAATTTTATTTTTATTGTCCCACGATATGGTCCATTCAAAAGAGGATCATATGCTTTGTGCAAGCATTTTTGTCCATTTTCATCATTGTACAATTTGGTTCTTTTTTCGAGCATATCTAGAAAAGTGTTTTCTAGAACTTTTATTCTACTTAGTAATTCATTACTCAAGTTATACTTTTTTTTATTCATTGGTATAAACCCAATGATTATACAGGTCTTCATGGGATATTTTTTTGTTGTGTACAAAAAAATTTTCCATTCTAACATTTTCAAAAAAATTGATAAACTAGGCAGGCATGTAAAAGATATTTTTTTTCCATTACTTGGACATGTATAAAAAAAATATATTGTGAGATTTCATTTAGTACAACATTTTCAAATCGATTATTTTTTATATATCACAATGGACGATTCCATTATTTATAATTGAAAAGAAAATTCACAAGAGATTTTTTATATATTAAATAAGTCTTTTCTTTTTTATCTTCTTTAAGTCTTCCCAATTGCCAATTATCTTGATGGGTATCAAGATAAGAATCTTCATAAACTGGGCTATCTTTATAGCATGTCTCTTTAAAGTGAAAGTAGAATTCATCCTTTGTTTTTTCCTTTCCATTTGCTCAGATCTCTTGCATTTCATCTATTTTGTCTGGATCCTTCTTTTCTTTCGAAGAAAAGGAAGGGCCTTCTTTGGTGGATCCCTATTGTTCCTGTTTAGTCTCCCTCATTTTGAAAGTTGTTTCTACATGACTTTCTTTCTCACTTTCTCCCCCTTCTTCCATTTCTGAGGTTTCTTTTAGTTTCTTAGTGACAATAGGCGATGGCATTCTGCCTAAATAGTAGACATAGGTGATAAATAAAAGAATATTAAAGATTCCAACCATAGAATTTTTCAATTCTGACATAAGGTACTTATTAGGTGGAATAGAATGATTTTACCATATCCAGAATAATACCAATCCAACCCATTTCATGAATAAAATGTGATAAATTAACCAACCAAGAAAACTACTTATTACAAATAACATATTGTTGTTGCATCCAAATATATAAATGTTGACTAATTTGGCTAATATTGAACTTGGTAAAATGAAATGGTTGAATAATTGAAAAATTAGATTATTCAGGAATACACATTGAATGCTGAGATTATACATTGAATTTCTGGTAATAGATCCACAATCAAAAAAGTTTTTTTGATTATTCCAGAAGAAATGAAACGAAAGATATGGTAGACCTAGGATAGTTATTGTATGAGGTCTACCCAATGCCAGATGAAGAGGTGCATAATAAATTGATATGAACATCATGAGCTATCCCGTAATAAAACCTATTATTGCTGACACCTCCTTCTCGATTCCTTCTTCCATAACCCGAGCTCACAGAAGGAAGAGATAAGAGGGCCCTAAGGAGAATGTGGTCAGAAATCCATAATAGAGTCCAACCACAATGACCGAATTTATTATCTTTATGCATAAGGATAATAGATTACCTAGTGGAAAAGATTTCAAAATCATCACAAACCTCCTCTTTTTCTTTTCTATTGCAATTTCTCAATTATTATATGATGATGCCTTAACTGTCCATATATAGGGACTATAAATGACATCTCTTATGTCAATGATGCCATCTTCTTCGATTGAATGACATCTCATCTCTTATGTCACTTACACCAAAGGGATATTAAATGAATGGAATTGGGATATAGATGGAATATAATGAAATAGAGCCACTTTGAGGTTCCCTATGAAATGAGGCATGGAATGGAGCCACTACGAAGAAGTTCTGAGAGTTACGAAGGAAGCTTCAGACTCATATTGTTCATGGGTTTAGAATGGGAGTTGAACTCTATGAGGTCGAATCTCCCATTGTTCCTCAGTAGCTCAGTGGTAGAGCGGTTGGCTGTTAATTGATTGGTCATAGGTTCGAATCCTACTTGGGGAGATTTGATTAATTCCTAATTCAAGAATGAAGAATTGAATGAAATAAATAAATAAAGGGCTCGCTTTGACCATTAGGAGTAGGTAACCCATTCTCTGTCTCTATTTCTATTGCATTCTATCTCATCGTATCCCATTCTTACGATATTTGAGAATCACTATACTCAGTGTAGATCTAGGATAATCCCTTGTAAATAGCCAATTAAGAATTCTAAGATGATGTACTAGCAGTGCATCAAAGATGCAGTCATCAATTCTCTCGATAGGCCACAATTACCATGAGGAAACATATTAATGACAACGACGAGGATCGCATTTTAGCTATGCTACAAATACTTGTATACTTGTACTTGCTCCACCCATTTCGATAAAAGACCCATAGTTCAATAGCTTTACGTTCACTATCCCAATCATGATTTTCCTACCACCAGAGTTAAAGGAAAGGTCCTTCCTTTTTGGGTCAGTTATGGGCGAGGAGGGATTCGAACCCCCGACACAGTGGTTCATAGCCACGTGCTCTAATCCTCTAAGCTACAAGCCCCACCCATCTCCACTGGATCTATTTCCAAGAGTACCCTAAAAAAGGAACCTTTCCTCTCCTCAGCTATTTTGAGTTAAGAAGAAGTGAAAGAGCCTTTCTCTCTATAAAAGACTATAAGAATAGTGCATTTCGAGGTGTGAAGTGGGAGAGAAGGGATGTCATAATTGGGGTTTTGAATAAGATGACCTTTGCATTTTTTTTATTTTGATCTTTTTCCTATTTAAAAAGTAAAATAAGAGGTGTTAAGTTTTTTATCATTATCATTTTGGCGTTGAGCTATTTTTCTGCAGGACCTCCCCCACAGTATCGTCACCACAATAGAGTTTAACCACCAAGTTCAAGATGGATTGGTGTGGTTCCTCTATGCCTAGGACACCAGAATATTGAATCATGAATGAAGAAAGGATGAGAGAAAAGCATATTGGCTAGTGATTGTGAGGCCCCAATTCTAAACTTCTTGATTGGAAGGGACACTAAAGGCCTCTACCCTTCCATCCCTTGGATAGATAGAGAAGGGCAAAGCATATTTTTGGTTTTTTTTCATATTGTCAAATAGTTGGACAATGAAAATGGATGGCAAGTGCTTGATCGAATTGATCGGGTCATGTAGGAACAAGCTTCAAATCTCTTAGTCTGTTAGGATGCCTCAGCTGCATACATCACTACACTTTCACTTGACACCTATCATAATGATAAATGGCTGGTCTTGCCATGACCTTATCTTGGATTCTCAATACTTTTGTCACTTAATCCCTGTAGGGCCAGAGAACCCATCACTGTCTCGTCTGTGCTACCAGAGTCTCTGGGGAAGTTGGAATAGGAGGGCACTCATCTTGGGGTGGGCTTACTACTTAGATGCTTTTAGCAGTTATCTGCTCCACACTTGGCTACCCAGCATTTATCATGGGCATGATAACTGATACACCAGAGGTGCATCCTTCCTAGTCCTCTCATATTAGGGAAAGGTCCTCTCAATGCTCTAATGCCTGCACCAGATATGGACCAAACTATCTCACGACATTCTGAACCCAGCCCACGTACCGCTTTAATGGGCAAACAACCCAACCCTTGGAACACACTATAGCCCCAGGTGGCGAAGAGCGGACATCGAGGTGCCAAACCTTCCCATTGATGTGAACTCTTGGGGAAGATTAGCATATTATCCCTAGAGTAACTTTTATCCATTGAGTGATGGCCCTTCCACTTGGCACCGTAGGATCGCTAAGGCTGACTTTTGTCCCTGCTCAATGGGTGGGTCTTGCAGTCAAGCTCCCTTTTGCCTTTGCACTCAAGGACCAATCTCCGTCTGGCCCAAGGAAACCTTTGCATGCCTCCGTTATGCTTTGAGAGGCCTACGCCCCATAGAAACTGTCTACTTGAGACTGTCCCTTGGCCCGTAGATCTTGACACAATGTTAGAATTCTAGCTCTTCCAGAGTGGTATCTCACTGATGGCTCAGCCCCCCCCGAAAGGAGGCCTTCTTTGCCCTCCACCTAAGCTGCACAGGAAAGGTCCAAAGCCAATCCTAGGGAATAGTAAAGCTTTATAAGGACTTTCTATCTAGGTGCAAGTAGTCCGCATCTTCACAGACATGTCTATTTCACTAAGCCTCTCTCTAAGATAGTGCCCAGATCATTATGCCTTTCATGCGGGTCGGAACTTATCCGACAAGGAATTTCACTACCTTAAGGACCATTATAGTTATGGTTGGCATTCACCGGGGCTTCGGTCATTAGCTACCCTGTCATTAGGTCACCAACTTCCTTGACCTGCCGGCACTGGGCAAGCATCAGCCCCCATACATGGTCTTACAACTTTGCAGAGACTTATATTTTTGGTAAACAGTCACCCGAGCCTAGTCACTGCGACCCCCTTTGTGAGGAGGCACCCCTTCTCCCGAAGTTACGGGGCTATTTTGCCGAGTTCCTTAGAGAGAGTTGTCTCGTGCCCCTAGGTATTCTCTACCTACCCAACTGTGTCAGTTTTAGGTATAGGTACCCTTATGTTGAAGGTTGTTTGAGCTTTTCCTGGGAGTATGGCATGGGTTACTTCAGTGCCATAGTGCCTAGTACTCGAACATTGGCTTGAGGCATTTCCTCTACCCCTTCTTACCCTAAAAAAGCAATGTCACCTTGCATCCTTGAACCGATAACCATCTTTTGGTTAACCTAGCCTCCTCCATCCCTCATGACCAACAAGGGGTAGTATAGGAATATTCACCTATTGTCCATTGACTACGCCTTTCGGCCTAATCTTAGGCCCTGACTCACCCTCCTTGGATGAACCTTGAGGAGGAACCCTTAGGTTTCTGGGGCATTGGATTCTCACCAATGTTTGTGTTACTCAAGGCGACATTCTCACTTCTGCTTCATCCACACCTACTTGCGTGGGTGCTTCCCTCTAAGGCGGAACACTCCCCTACCGATGCATTTTTACATCCCATAGCTTCGGCAGATCACTTAGCCCCATTCATCTTTGGCACAAGAGCGCTCGATCAGTGAGTTATTACTCACTCTTTCAAGGGTTCCTGCTTCTAGGCAAACCTCCTGGTTGTGTCTGCACCCCTACCTCCTTTATCACTGAGCGATCATTTAGGGGCCTTAGCTAGTAATTCGGGTTGTTTCCCTCTCAACAATGAAGCTTATCCCCTATCGTCTTACTGGTCGACCTTGACCTGAGTTATTCTAGGGTCATATCTAGTATTCAGAGTTTGCCTCAATTTGGTACCACTCTCGTGGCCTGCACCAAAATAGTGCTTTACCCCTAGATGTCCAGTCAACTGCTATGCCTCAACACATTTCGGGGAGAACTAGATAGATCTGGGTTTGAGTGGCATTTCACCCCTAACCACAACTCATCCGCTGATTCTTCAACATTAGTCAGTTTGGACCTCCACTTAATTTCACCCAAGCTTCATCCTAGTCATGGATAGATCACATAGGTTCAGGTCCATAAGTAGTGACAATCACCCTATGAAGACTCCCTTTCACTACAGCTTCGGTGGGTTCCCTTAACCAAGCCACTGCCTATGAGTCGTCGGCTCATTCTTCAATAGGGACGTGGTCAGAGATGACATTCTCCTCCCACTACTTGGGAGCTCACGATTTCATGTTCTATTTCACTCCCCTATGGGGGTTCTTTTCACCTTTCCCTCATGGTACTACTTTGCTATCTGTCACCCAATAGTATTTAGCCTTGCAAGGTGGTCCTTGCTAATTCACATAGGATTCCACGTGCCCCATGCTACTCGGGTCAGAGTGTAAGCTAGTGATGCTTTTGGCTACTAGACTCTCACCATCTAGGGTGCATTACTCCACCGCTTCGCCTAGCAGCATGACACTTGTATTGCTCTCCCACAACCCCATTTTAATAGTTTAGGCTGCTCCCATTTTGCTCGATGCTACTATGTGATTCACTTTTGCTTTCTTTTCCTCTGCCTACTAAGATGTTTCAGTTTGCTAGGTTGTCTCTTGCCTGCCCATGGATTCAGTAGTAATTCAAAAGGTTGACCTATTAGGGAATCTTTGGATCTATGCTTATTTTCAACTCTCCGAAGCATTTCATCGCTTGCTATGCACTTCCTCATCTCTGGGTGCCTAGGTATCCACCATAAGCCTTTCCTCATTTGAACCTTTCCATTAACGTTAAGGCTATGCCATCCTAAGGTGCTGCTAATTCTAAATGGAAGGATCTTATCAACATCCATGAATGAGAAATCATAGATCAAACTACGGGATCAAAAAAATTGGGTGCTATCATAGTATCAGCTAAGTTCATGGGCCGGAGATAAGCGGACTCAAACTACTGACATTCGCCATAGGGTAAACCACTAACTCTCAGGCCTCCTCGACTGATTCTACCATAGAGGCCAATGATAGACAATAACTCCCCCCCAAATGCAGCTTACAACTTTCATCGTACTGTGCTCTCTAATGAGCAACTCTTCTTAAAAGGAGCTAAGTTGGAATCCCATTCTAAGGATTCTTGTGGTTCCAGAGAATCCAGCTACAAGAGAATAGGAACACAGAGCTCTCCCCCTTTTTCTGCCCAACTCTTTGGTCTTAAGAATGCTAGTTTTAAGAACGAGCGATTGCCCTTCTCTGACCCTTACTGCCCAACTGGAGATCGGATAACTAATGCATTCCACTTATTGAATAGGGTCTATTGTCAGTCTGTGACCCCTGGATGCTGAAGGTGTCCTTGGGGTGATCTCGTAGTTCCTACGGGGTGGAGATGATGGGGTCGGTCCATGGATTTTCCTTCCTTTTGCCACATTTGGCTCAAACGGTTGAAGGGAGATAGTGCATCAAGCTATTCACAAGGGCCAACTTGATCCTCTTCCCTAGGGATCCCAGATGAGGGAACCCTAGGAAAGCCTCTGACTCCAACTCTCGTCCATGTATGATCTATACTAGATCTAAGCAACTGCCCATCCTACCTCCTCTACATTCTTGATAGCCCATCTTTTTGTCTCAGTAGAGGCTTTCAGTGGCATGTATCGGTCCTCTTCCCCATTACATAGAAAAAGTGAGCCACCGGTTTAGGTACAAGATACTATTATTACCACCTGGACAATTAGACATCCAACCCATAATCACAACGACCGAATTGTAAGAGTGGAGCTCTACCAACTGAGCTCTATCCCCCTGAGCCAAGTGGAGCAGCTGGGCCATCCTAGACTTAAACTAGAGACCTTGCTCGTGAAGTAAATCATCACCCCTATGATCCAACCAATTGGGAGAGAATCAATAATTCATTTTTGGGAGTGATTCATCCTTCCCGAACGCAGCATATAGCTCTCCATTATACTGTGCTCTTCAAGTATGCTTACCTTCTCCCTTACCATGGCAAGTCTTTGTGAAATAACTCCAATGGGAAGAAGAAAGAAGGTGTTAAGAGACCCTCCTGGTCCAACCCTAGACACTTTAAGATCCTTTTTCAAACCTGCTCCCATTTCAAGTCAAGAGATAGATAAATAGACACATCCCATTGCACTGATCGAGGGGCACTCGTAGTGACTGAGCGGGTCGAAGACCAATAAGTGAATTATTTATGCCAAGCATTCTTCTTATGGCTAGATCCAATTTCCTGGTCCCTATGGAAAGGAAAAAGAATTTCATGTTCTTTTCTTCCTTTTGGGAAGGGAGGATTAGAGAAATCCTATTGATTGCTGCTTTCTGCATACCTCCAGGAAAGCATCAAAAAAGGCTCGAATGGTACAATCCTTCCGTCACCCCATAATGAAAGGGGTGATCTCGTAGTTCTTGGTCTATGAAAATGCATTGTTAGGTGCTCCATTTTCCCATCGAGGCTGAACCTAAGCTTGTGCTCGAGAGATAGCTGTCCATACACTGATAAGGGATATATGGATTCTTGAGAAGATAGGAGCCATGGTGGTCCCCACTAGACTGCCCGAATCCCACGAGTGAATAGAAAGTTAGATCTACATTGGATCTCACCTGAATCACCCCATCTATCATCC
>RXID01014295.1:0-20000 GCA_005019695.1 Trichopus zeylanicus subsp. travancoricus | reverse complement strand
AGAAACATGTGAAGTGTATGGCTAGCCCAATAATGAAAGTTTCGTAAGGGGACTGGAGCTGGCTACCATGAGACAAAAGAAAGATCTTCTTTCTAAAGAGATTCAATTCAGAACCATTATTATTCTATTTATATGTCCAAGCTCCAATATTGAAATCATTTCAGAGGTTTTCCCTTACTTTGTCCATACCAACAAACAATTCGAAATACCTCAACTTTTTCAGAATAGGTCCAAGTCAAATAGCAATGATTTGAAGCACTTCTTTTTACATTACACTATTTCGGAAACCCAAGGACTCGATCATATGGATATGTAAAATACAAGATTTCCAATCCTAGCAGGAAAAGGAGGGAAATGGATACTCAATTGAAAGTGAGTAAACATAATTCCATACTCAATCTTATAGATAAGATACATATAGAATTCTGTGGAAAGCTATATTTGATGAAAGTCGTATGTATGGCTTGGAGGGAGATCTTTCATATCTTTCGAGATCCACCCTACAATATGGGGTAAAAAAGCCAAAATAAGTGATTCATTTTTAGCCCTTATAAAAAGAAAACTAATTCTTGAACCTCTTTCATGCTCATGTCACGTCGAGGTACTGCAGAAGAAAAAACTACAAAATCCAATCCAATTTATCATAATCAATTAGTTAACATGTTGGTTAACCGTATTCTGAAACACAGAAAAAAATCATTGGCTTACTAAATTATCTATCGAACCATGAAAAAGATTCAACAAAAGGCATAAACAAATCCACTATCTGTTTTACATCAAGTAATACATGGAGTAACTCCCGATATAGTAGTAAAAGCAAGACGTGTAGGCAAATTGACCCATCAAGTTCCTATTGAAATAGGATCTACACAAGGAAAAGCACTTGCCATTCGTTGGTTATTAGGGGCATCCCAAAAACATTTGGGTCAAAATATGGCTTTCAAATTAAGTTTCAAATTAGTAGATGATACCAAAGGGAGTGGCGATGCCATACGCAAAAAGGAAGAGACTCATAGAATGGCAGAGGCAAATAGATCTTTTGCACATTTTTGTTAATCCATGAACAAGAATAGTCCATGGATCCATACATCTCGATCGGAAAAGAATCAATAGAAAAAGAAAGAATCAGAATTGCTCAATATCTTTCTTGAAACAAACAAAAATGAAAATAAATTATGGATCAACTAAGCCCTCTCGGGGACTTGCTTAAGAATAAGAAAGAGGAATCTTATGGAAATATCATGGAATAAGGTTTGATCCTATTTATTCATGGGGATTTCGTAAATATCCCATTCTTTGGAGATTAGATGTAGTTACTAATTCATTATCTGGCATGTACAGAATGAAAACTTCATTCTCGACTCTATGAGAACTTTTATGAAAGCCTTTCATTTGCTTCTATTCCATGGAAGTTTCATTTCTCTAGAATGTATCCTAATTTTTGGCCTAATTCTTCTCCTGATGATCGATTCAACCTCTGTAAAAAATATAGACCTTGGTTCTATTTCATCTCTTCAACAAGTTTAGTAATGAGCATAACAGCCCTATTGTTTGGATGGAGAGAAGAACCTATAATTAGCTTTTCAGGAAATTGCCAAATGAACAATTTCAACAAAATCTTTCAATTTCTTATTTTACTATGTTCAACTCTATGTATTCCTCTATCCGTAGAGTACATTGAATGTATAGAAATGGCTATAATAGAATTTCTATTATCTGTATTAACAACTACTCTAGGAGGAATGCTTTTATGTGGGGCTAACAATTTGATAACTATCTTTGTAGCTCCAGAATGTTTCAGTTTATGTTCCTACCTATTATTTGGATATACCAAGAGAGATGTACAATCTAATGAGGCTACTATGAAATATTTACTCATGGGTGGGGCAAGCTCTTCTATTCTGGTTCATTGTTTCTCTTGGCTATATGGTTCATCTCGAGGGGAGATCGAGCTTCAAGAAATAGTGAATGGTCTTACCAATACACAAATGCATAACTCCCCAAGAATTTCAATTGAGCTTATATCCATCACTGTAGGAATTGGGTTCAAGCTTTCCCCAACCCCTTTTCATCAATGGACTCCTGATGTATACGAAGGAGTGTGGTTCATTTGACAAATTCCTACCTCTATATCTATCTATGAGATGTTTGGCTTTTTCAAAACTCCATAGACATGCAGAAGAGAAATGCTATTCCCACTCAGACCAAGACATAACTTTTACCAAAATTTTATTGTGATCTTTTTGTTCAAATAACAATTATGGAAAAGCAGGGTAAGGAACAACGAATCTCTTTATGATAAACAGATCATTTCGCAAGTTTGTTATTATGGGTAGTTCCTACAAAGGATCGGACTAATGATGTATACAATACTTGAATTATCGATGTAGATGCTACATAGTTAGTTCTCATCCTTCAGAGACTATGAGTATAATAGGAGCATCCGTTGACAAAAGGATCACCCTAAGATGATCATTCATGGCTATTGAGAATGAATCAAATCAGATGGTTTTATTTCTCAATCTAACAATGTCAATTCCTGCTGGATGCATGCCAATGGGAATGTTCAATAAGTCTATTGGAATTAGCTCTATATCAATGGAATCTCATCATCCATACATAAGGAATTGGCATATTCATACCATAACATATGAACAGTAAGAACTAGAATTCTTATCGATACTAGAACTCATAGGGAAGAAAATGGATTTATGGATGTAATCAAATATGCAATATTTACAGAAAAAAGTATTTGATTATTGGGGAACAATCAATATACTTCTAATGTCGAATTAGGATCAACTAGGACAGAAATAAAGCATTGGGTCAAACTCTTCTTTGGTGTCAAGGTAATAGCTAATGAATCATCATCAACTCCACAGAAAGGGTAGAAGAATGGGACCTATTATGGGACATAGAATGCATTACAGATGTATGATCATTACGCTTCAATCGGGTTATTCTATTCCACCTCTTATAGAGAAAAGAACTTAATCGATTTTTGACCGAATAAAAAAGACATATCTAGTAGAATCGTAACCATAGAATACGACCCTAATTGAAATGCATACATTTGTCTCATACACTATGGGGATGGTGAGAAGAGATATATTTTACATCCCAGAGGGGCTATAATTGGAGATACCATTATTTCTGGTATAGAAGTTCCTATATCAATGGGAAATTCCCTACCTTTGAGTGCGGTTTGAACTATTGATTTATGTAATTGGAAGTAACCAATTAGGTTTATGACAAAACCTAGAAATTGATCATTGATCCAATTTGAGTACCTCTACGGGATAGACATCAACAGAAAACTATTGAGTAACTGCAGCAAGTGATTTAGTTTAGTTGTTCCTCATAGAAAATTATTGACTCTAGAGATATGGTAATATGGAGAAGACAAAATTGTTTAAAGCACACATAGAATGCGAAACACCCTTCTTTCTAAGAGAGGAGGATGGGTTATTCCCATTTAATTTGATGGTCAGAGCTGAATTGAAAGCTAAGTAGTGGTAATTAGAAAGATCCACGGGGGGGCGGGGAGGGGGAATAGAGATGTCTCATATAAGATCCATCTGTTTAGATATCATCATATACATCTAGAAAGCCGTATGCTTTGGAAGAAGCTTGTACAGTTTGGGAAGGGGTTTTTATTGATAAAAAAGAAGAATCTACTTCAACCGATATGCCCTTAGGCATGGCCATACATAACATAGAAATCACATTTGGAAAGGGTGGACAATTAGCTAAAGCAGTGGGTGCTATAGCCAAACTGATTGCAAAAGAGAGTAAATTGGCCACATTAAGATTACCATATGGGGAGGTCCATTTGATATCTGAAAAATGCTTAGCAACAGTTGGACAAGTGGGTAACGTTGGGGTGAACCAAAAAATTTTGCGTAGAGCCAGATCTAAGTGTTGGCTAGGTAAGCGCCCTGTAATAAGAGGAGTAGTTATGAACCCTGTAGACCACCCCCATGGGGGGCGGTGAAGGAAGAGCCCCTATTGGTAGAAAAAAACCCACTACCCCTTGGGGTTATCCTACGCTTGGAAGAAGAAGTAGGAAAAGGAAAAAAATATAGTGATAGTTTTATTCTTCATCATCGTAAATAGGAATATTGAAAATCAAATTTTTGGAATTTGCAATTATGTGATGGGCAAACGATGGGAGTTGAACCCGCGCATGGTGGATTCACAATCCACTGCCTTAATCCACTTGGCTACATCCACCCCTTATCAAGCTAAAGGATTTTTCCTTTTTTCCATTCATCATTATTGTATTTATTCTTACCTTATTAGATCGAGATATTGAACATAGTTTAAAATGTAAAAATAAAGAAGTAATCCATTGTGATATGTTCACTAAAAAAAAAATCCTTTTTTAGCTAATCATTTATCGGGAAAAATGGAAAAACTCAACATGAGGGAGGAGAAAGAAATAATAGTAACTTGGTCTCGGGCATCTACCATTATGCCCTCAATGATTGGACATACAATTGCCATTCATAATGGAAAAGAACATTTACCTATTTATATCACAGATCAAATGGAAGGTCACAAATTGGGAGAATTTGCCCCTACTCTAACTTTTGCGAGACATGCGAGAAACGATAATAAATCTCATCGTTAATTTTTTCATTTTTATTTTCTATGTTAGTAAAGTAGCAAAAGTAGTTATCATTCATTGGTAGGAGATAGCCTTATGATAAAGATAAAGAACTTGACTTCAAGAGGGGGAGCAATACCAAATCTCTTGCTCTAGAACAAGATATTGGATATTGCTCCTTCAATGATCCATATTCATTAAGACAAAAGTCTTATCCATTTGTAGATGGGGCTTCAATAACAGCTAGGTCTAGAGGGAAGTTGTGAGCATTACTTTCATGCATTACTTCCATACCAAGATTAGCATGATTTATAATATCAACCCAAGTGTTAATGACACGGTCTTGACTATCAAGTATAGATTGGTTGAAATTGAAACCATTTAAATTGAAAGCCATAGTACTAATACCCAAAGCAGTAAACCAAATACCTACTATAGGCCAAGCAGCCAAGAAGAAATGTAAGGAATGAGAATTGTTGAAACTAGCATATTGGAAGATCAATCAGCCAAAATAACCATGAGCAGCTACGATATTACAAGTTTCTTCCTCTTGACCAAATTTGTAACCTTCATTAGCAGATTCATTTTCAGTGGTTTCCCTGATCAAACTAGAGGTTACCAAAGAACCTTGCATAGCACTAAATAGGGAGCCGCCGAATACACCAGCTACACATAACATGTGAAATGGATGCATAAGGATATTGTGTTTTATCTGGAATACAATCACAAAATTGAAAGTACCAGAAATTCGTAAAGGCATACCATCAAAAAAACTTCAATGCCCAATAGTGTATATCAAGAAAATAGCAGTAGCAGCTGCAACAGGAGCTGAATATGCAACAACAATCCAAGGATGCATACCCAGATGGATACTAAGTTCCCACTCACAACCCATATAACAAGCTACACCAAGTAAGAAGTGTGGAACAATTAGCGCATAAGGACCACCATTGTATAACCACTCATCAACAAATGCCGCTTCCCATATCGGATAAAAAAGCAGACCAGTAGCTGCAGAAGTAGGAATAATGGCACCAAAGATGATATTGTTTCCATAAAATAGAGACCCGGAGATAGGTTCACGAATACCATCAATATCTACTGGAGGAGCAGCGATGAAGGTGATAATAAATACAGAAGTTGTGGTCAATAAGGTAGGGATCATCAAAACACCAAACCACCCAATGTAAAGACAATTTTCAGTGTTGGTTATCCAGTTGCAGAAACGACCCCATAGGCTTATACTTTTGTGTCTCTCTAAAATTGCAATCATGATAAGATCTTGGTTTATTCTATTTTCAAGGACTCCCAAGCACACGTATTAACTCTAGTTATCTAAAATCTAGATATAGATAATATGAAGGCTTGTTATTTAAGAGTATAACATGCGCTATATGTTAATGTCAACCAATCTCCGTACCGTAGATTTCTATTTATCTGACTAAATCGACCAGAAAAATTTTTAAATCAAATAAATCAAATAATTTAAATTTTTAATTCTAATAGAAAAAAAACCTTTTTCCTTTCCATATGGGTTGTCCAGGACTTGAACCCGGAACTAGTCAGATGGAGTTGATAATTTTTCCTTCTTGTTGTAATAGACAAAAAAAACCTCTCCCCAAATCGTGCTTGCATTTTTCATTGCACACGACTTTCCCTATGTATACATATACAACTTAGACCCTAAAAAAAATTTGGAATAGTCGGTTGATTCAACCACTACACTATTCCATGAGCATTTCAGAATGCAAATTCATAAATTTTTCTTGATCAATTATTAAATTTCCATTTTATTTTCATAAATGGAATTTGTATTATATTTCATAAGGTTAAGGTCTCATGATCAATCATGAAAAATCCCACAAGTCATTGCTACAGATAATATCCAAATATCAAATCCGTCCTATATGTAATTGAAAAGGGGCTTTTGGTAAGATTAAAGAAGAATTTGTTCTTCTTCTGCAAAGAATTCTTCCAATAATCCCGAACCTAATCTTTGCATAAAAAGCACGTGCTGCACTTTTATGTTTACAAGCCAAAGTTCTAGCACACAAAAGCCGAAGTATATACTTTATTCGATACAAAACTCTGTTTTTTTGAGGATCCACTATGGTAATGAGAAAGATTTCTACATATCCGACTAAATCAATGAATAATATCCAAATCTGATATATCGGACCAGATTGGCTTACTAATAGGATGCCCAGATACAATACAAAATTTCGCTTTAGACAACGATCGAATAAGAGGAATAATTGAAACCATAGTATCGAATTTCTTAGTAAGAGTATCTATTAAAAATGTATTTTCTAGCATTTGATTCCTTACCACCAAAAGACTTATTAGTACACTTAAAATATAACCTAGAAAATAGAAATAATAATTTAATAATTGGTTTATATGGATCCTATGCGGTTGAGACCAAAATCGAAAATAATATTGCCAAAATTTGACAAAGAAAGATCTCTATTTCTTCATCATAAGATGAGTTTCCTTTGAAGCTAGAATTGCTTTTTCTTGATATTGAACATAATGTATGAAAGGATCCTTAAAGAACCATAAGGTCTTTTGAAAATGAAAATAATTAGAACATGCTACTATAAAAAACTATTCTATTTTTCCATAGAAATGTGTTTTTTTAAGAAAAGCCCCATAAGATGTTGATAGTAAATAAGAGGATTGTTTATGAAAAAAACTAATATAAATTCACATTCAGAGACATAAGAATTATATAGGAATCAAAAAAATCTTTGATTTTCTTTTAAATTTGAATTTGAAATGATGTAAATAGATTTTTTTCAAAGTAATGAAACTATTCCAATTATAATATTTGTGAAGAAAGAATCACAATAAATGCAAAGAAGAAACATCTTGGGTCCAGCATTGAAGAATTTGAACCAAGATTTCCAGATGGGTGGGATGGGGTATTAATATATCTGACACAAAATTAAAATGTGAAAATTTGTCCTCTAAAAAAAGAAATATTGAATGAATAGATCGGAAATTTTGAGATTTAGGTAGTTCTTTTTGTTCAAGGGAAGACCCTAATCGTAGCAAGAATGGAATTTCCATAATGACTGCAAAACCTTCTAGTATCATTTGGGAATAAAAACAATTTTTGTGCCCAACACTTTGATTTTGTTTCAAATCATCAACTGAATAAATCAAATAATTTTGTTGATACATTCAAATAATTACTTGTTTCAAGAGTAGTGAACTAGATTTGTTATCCAAATCCAAAATTTCTACAAAATTCGAACCATTTAAACCATGATCATAAGCAAGTGTATAAATATACTCCTGAAAGAGAAGTGAACATAGGAAATAAGGGTCATTTCTTGGGTTATCAAATTATACATAGTGCAATATGATCAGAATAGGATATATATTATGTATATAGTAATAGTAAGAAAATATATACTTGGAGATAGGGAGAGGCCAATCAATAGATCTTTTTCTCTACTTTTCTATCCAATGGGTTTATGTTTTTATGTTCGTTAAAATTACAAGATTGTAAAAATCCTTTATTTTTGCAACCTAATCGCTCTTTTGACTTTGGAATAAAGTCCCTTTATTAGTATATGATTTCTTCTACACATTTGTATCCAACCCATAAGTCTACTATAATTAGAATAAAGAATAGCTAGGATTCAAAAATAAAAAAAAAGAATCACTTACACAAGAATCCTTTCCCCCATCAGGTATTAATTAATTTTTAACATCAAATTAGATCAGATAATTAATTATTCAAATTAAGAATATAAGCTCATTGCTTTTTGTTTTACTCGAATTGGGACCATAAGACTCTACCAATAGTCTAGACAAATTTGGTGCTTCATCCAAATGTGTAAAAGATCATAGTCACACTTAAAAGCCGAGTACTCTACCGTTGAGTTAGCAACCCAGATAAATATGCTATATAGATATGATCGAAATAAAAAAAAAAAGACCAATTAAATTGCAATGCGAGATCCTGACAAAAACAAAACATTAAACCAAAAAAAGAAGAAGGAGTTTTTAATAATCAATTATTAACTTATGAATAAACAGCAAAATACTAAAACAGTGTATCTGCTTAGAAAACAACAAATAAACTATTAATAGAGATGCAAAAATTGGCATTTATTTTGATTTTCTCAATTTTGATTTTTTATTTTCATTAATGTTACTAAAATATGCCTTGTCTTCCATAACTATAAAATAAATCCGACAACCCACCATTTGATTGAAGTGAAGGAAAAAACCAATAAACTCAATTTCAATATAGGGTGGATATAAACAGATCCATTTATCCATGATCGAATTATATTTGTTCAGTACATTATTGTCAATATGAATCGAATGTTGAAAAAATAAATTAAATTAGTAAGTAAATCAAATATCTCATTCATTAAAGAGATGCAAATTTGACCACATCCATTTGAATTATCAATGGTCTAATTGAAATTTTTAATTAGGAATGTAGATTGAGAATCTAGTTTTTCCATAGGTATGGAATAGAAAAGGTTTCATGTAAGGTCAGATTAAGTTCCTTATTCTTGCTTTCCTACGAAAAAGAAAACATTAATATATATATAGGACTATTATCTTTTCTTTTGTATCCCTCATATACAACGAACCATTGTTACCGAAGGTACTCATAAATATTTAAGGAATTGCATATACTTTTTACTTAACATAGAAAAAGGGCTCTTGGCCGTTGTTACTGAATACTAAAATAGAAGAATAAATATAATAACAATATATAATATCATATCACAGGCCTTGTTCGTTTATTTTATGCATTTACTTTGGATTCCCAAATCTTCTCATCAACTCCATCACCAATTCCATATTCCATTTCCATAAAGTAAATGGAATATATAAATATATAAATGCCCTAGTAGTCAATACACTACAATGATTTACAAATATTCATTTGAATAAGTCCAAATACAATTTCCCATTTTTCGATTTTTAGTTTTTCTATCCCAGCTTTATAAACTTTAAGCTTAAGACCGATGAGAAAATTAGTACCCAAAACTCCATACTCTTTAATCTCCACACAAAATATGTTTAATGTGGAATTAGTATACCCCATTTATTTATTTTGGGAGAATTTTGGTTTGGAAAGGACATAGAGAGATCTTTCTTTTGCATTTTGACTCAGAATGCATCGTGTGATAATTTACATTTTCTAAATACTAAATATAGGGCTTCTCTAAGTAATTAACTAAAACTTAAATAGTTATCTTCAATTTCAATCAATTTCAATATAAATATGAGTAATATGAGCATATAATATACTTTTTTTTCATCTGCATTTAAGACTTGATTATGTTTGGGAGAAACCAAATAGAAGAAAAAATATCATTCTGATAATTTTTCTTAGAAGTCAGGAGCAATCTGATCTGGGGCGGAAGGATTAGAACCTCCGAGTAACGAGACCAAAACCCGTTGCTTAATGCTTGGCCACGCCCCATTTTGATTTTTGTTCAACACTACTAAACACTAATAATGTAATTATATTAGTTAATAGTCAATTCTAACCCAAATACATAGGATAGACATCGTTACTAGGATTCGACACATATGATATAGAATAAAAAGATTCATTGATCATTACGTCTAATTCAATAAGATATTGTAGGAAAGTAGAATTACTTATTATTCTTTATTCTCATTTTATTTGGAACAGGAGAAAGATTTTTAATTTGGAAGAGTTGGAAGAAAAAAGGAATTATTTGATCTCCTTTTTTTTATTTCAGTTCTTAAAATTTTAAAATAACTCAATCAAAATCAAATATCAAATTATATCATCTGCAAGAACAAAATATTTGTTATGCTTAATATATTTAGTTTAATTTGTATCTATCTTAATTCTATCTTTTATTCGAGTAGTTTTTCTTTGCCAAATTACCCGAGGCTTATGCTCTTTTCAACCCAATCATAGACGTTATGCTCGTCATACCTGTACTCTTTTTTCTTTTAGCCTTTGTTTGGCAAGCTACTGTAAGTTTTAGATAAAATCTTTAATACTCTCCTAAATTCTAAATTCTTGATTCATTCAAAAAAAAGATTTGAAAAATGGATAGGATCCGATATGCCTTATATTTTTATTATTTTATTACTAAAAAATAACTAATCTATTCTCCTTTCAGAAAGAATGATCTTATTTTGGAGATTGTGTAATTCTTACTCTCAAACTCTTCATTTACACAGTGGTGATATTCTTTGTTTCCCTCTTCATATTTGGATTCTTATCTAATGATCTAGGGTGTAATCTTGGGTGTGAGAAATGAAAAAAAAAATAAAATCAAAGGATCGAGATTTTTTGGAATTCGAAACTCTCAAGAGATCAGAAAGAAGGAATGGGGAGAGAGGGATTCGAATCCTCGGTATGAATAACTCGTACAACAGATTAGCAATCCGCCGCTTTAGTCCACTCAGCCATCTCTCCCAATTCAAATCAAAACTGCAAATTTTTTATGTGATATGTGAAGTAAAAGTTGATAAAAACTCTAGTTTTAAGGATTCAAGGATTCTATGATATAGAAAAAATATACAATATCCACAAGCAATAAAATTTCAATAATGATTTGAAATAGATATTCCCATCCCCATAGAAAGAATAGCTTACTTCTTTCAATAGGTACGAAAGTGTATTCCCCTAGCCCGGTTAAATACTGGTCGGCCAGTACTTCTTTTAATTTAATCAATCATTCATAGATCAATTAATTTCATTTAATTTATATAAAAAATTTCATTTTATTTATATAAAAAAAAAAATAAAACATATTAATTATATGTTGTTTGTATAATTAAACAATATCTCAATAATATTAATATAATATCTCAAAATTTTAAATTCTAATATATATAAATGTTAATATATATAATAATATCTCAAAACACACATATTTCGAATAGAAATATAATTAATTGAACCCCCCCCAAAAAGCCAAACTTTATTTTTTTTATTTAAATTTAAAATAAATTTTAGATCCAATTTAACAGAATTCATAAGATCTAATAGTTGAGAAGCAAAAAAAAAAGAACCATATATGCAGAATTCATCATTTTTATGGTCCAGCTTCAATAACTTCTTCAGGTCGGGGCTACCAATCCAATAATGACTTACTAGCAAAGAAAAAGTATAACCCCTTCTTTCTGGTATTTAAATAAGCTTTCTGCTATCACCGGCTTTTTTTCGAATCCGTAGTCAACGTACGTGTAAACACTAGCATTTTCACGAATCTGATGCAATTTTGTTTTGATTGCATCTCACTTTTTTTGTTTTGTCTTCCACAAATGGTTATTTATATATATTAATATATATATATGGTAGCGGGTATAGTTTAGTGGCAAAAGTGTGATTCGTTCTATTAACCCCTTAAATAGTTAAAGGGTCTTTCAGTATTTTTATTCAAAATAAAAAACTACAAAACTTTATTTTGAAAATTTAAAAGGTTTAATCCTTTACCTCTCAATGACATATTTGAGGAAATATATACATTCTCATGATTTGTATCCAAAATTCCATAAAAAAATGGATTATGGAGTTGCGAAGCATAATTTTTTTTTATTTTGAAATGGATCAACTCTTCCAATTGAATAAATATGAATATAAGTATGAATAAAAGATATATGGATAAAGATCCAAAAGTTTATTTCCAATCGTAACTAGATCTTCAATTTTTTTGTTGTAAAAGGAAAATTGAAGCTAATTAGCGAGAGAATGAGGGTTTTGGTTTACTAGAATCATCGACATATTATTTTAGTTCGGTGGAAAAACAAAATTATTTTCCCCAGGATCCCGCAAGTAGAAATAGGGAATGAAGTAACTAGACTAGATAGATTTGGTATAATCTCCCTACTCTAGATCTAGAGGGATCATCTAGAAAATGAGTATTCTTGGATGCATTCTGACAAAGAAGCTAACATAGATGTTATGGATCTAATTTTATTAGGACTTCCTTCAGACATTGAAACTTTTTTATTTCTATTTTTCATTTAAGATCTTAGATCGGGAAATACATTGATTTTCCATAAAGGAGTCGAATGAAACCAAAATTTCATGTTCAGTTTTGAATTAGAGACATTAAAAAATGATCAACCAACATTGACTATAACTCCTAGCCTTCCAAGCTAACGATGCAAGTTTGATTCCCGCTACCCACTCCATATTTCTTATACATATACATACATCATAAAATGGAATATGCATCCTTTTTTGTTTTTAGGGAATAAAAATTTATTTATTTATGTGTAATCAGATTTTATCTGAATAAAAAGTGAAGATTGCGAAAGAAGAAAATGGGAATTAAAAAGTGTCCATTGTCCAATGGATATGACAGAGATCTTCTAAACCTTTGGTATAGATTCAAATCCTATTGGATGTGATTTCTTTTTTTTTTCAACTATTCTTTTTCTTTAATGGCCATGTCAAGAAAACCATTTCTTTTCTAATGATTCAGATCAAATATATATATATATATTTCTCAACAATTAGTCTTGTACTAAGACTAAGAATAAGAATGAGAAATTTATGTTTGTTATTGAAGTAGAAAGAACTCAATCTATTCTTGAACAGTTCCTTCAAAAGGATTTCTGCTTCTTCAATGAATGTCTTGGTAGAAGATATAATATCTTGGAATTTAGGTTTATTCTTTTTTAGGTAAGTACGTAACTGAACAACAAAATTTCTTTACCTGCCCAATTTCTAATGGATCAAGATATCCATTCGCCCTAGTATAAATAGTAGATATTTGTTCTTCTAATGTGAGAGGATCTGATTGAGATTGTTTGAGAAACTCATGTAATCATTGACCTCTTGCCAACTGATTTTGAGTAGCTTTATCGAGATCAGAAGAGAATTGTGCAAAGGCTTCTAATTCTATGAATTAAGCTAGTTCCAATTTTGATTTGCCGGCTACTTGTTTCATAGCTTTAATTTGAACCGCAGATCCCACTTTGGAAACAGAAATACCCACATTAATAGTAGGTCGGATTCCAGCATTGAATAGATTGGTGGATAAAAATATTTGTCCATCTGTAATGGAAATTACATTAGTGGGGATATAAGCTGAAACATCCCCAGATTAAGTCTCAACTATTGGTAAAGCTGTCATACTTCCTTCACCTAAATGAGAACTTGATTAAGCAGCTCTTTCCAAAAGGTGTGAATGAAAATAAAAAACATCTCCCGGATAAGCTTCATGATAGGGGGTCTTCTTAATAGATCAGACATTTGGCGATAAGCTTGTGCTTGTTTGGAGAGATCATCATAAATTATTAAAGTATGTTGTTCATGATGCATAAAATATTCAGCTAGAGCTGCTCCTGTATAAGGTGTGAGATATTGTAATGTAGCAGGTGAATCCGCTGTTTTGGCTACCACAATATTGTATTCCATCACCCCTCGCTCCTGAAGGCAGTCACTGTCTGAGCCACAGAAGATGCTTTTTGACCAATAGCTACATAAATACATATTATGTTTTGCCCCTTTTGGTTGAGAATAGTATTTGTAGCTACTGCCATTTTGCCGGTCTGCCTGTCCCCAATAATTAATTCTCATTGACCGTATCCTATAGGGATCATGGAATCAATAGCAATAAGTCCTGTTTGATTAGCTCATATACGGAGCGTCTTGAAATAATGCCTGGGGTAGGAGATTCAATTAAGCGAGATTTGAAAGCTGAAATTTCCCCCCTCCCATCAATAGATTTAGCCAGAGCATTTATAACACTACCCAAATAAGCCTCACTGATAGGTATCTGGGCAATTTTTCCTATTGCTTTTACAGAATTTCCCTCTTGTATCATCAAACCGTCGCCCATTAATACAATGCCAACATTATTGGATTCCAAATTTAGAGCAATGCCTATTGTACCCTCTTCAAATTCTACTAATTCACCTACCATGACTTCATCAAGACCATGAATACGAGCAATATCGTCGCCTACTTGAAGTACGATACAAGTATTCACAATCTTTACTTCTCTATTATATTGTTCGATACGTTCACGGATAATATTACTAATTTCATCGACTCGAAGGGTTACCATTAGTGTCTCTTTATTTTTTTTCAGAAGCAAAAAAAAAGAAACCTAGAGTTTCAACTAAAGTAAAATTAGAAAGATTAGTTGGTTATTTCTTCTATCGCTGCGAGGATATGAATATTAGCACTGATGATACAGAAATGCACATCACTATTCAAACAACTATTCAGAGTTCCTATAGCTCCGTGTAAGGCTTGCTGGAAAACTCGTTGTCATACCTAATTAATCGCACTTTGTTGTTCAAAAAGAAGGGTTTCCTTTTTGTAATTTTCTAATGGTTCCAAACTATCACAAGTAGCATTAATCAAATTTACTTTTTTTTTTGTTCTATCTCAGAGTATCCATTAATTCGATACTCATCAGCTTCCATTTCCACTTTCCGTAAGCGAGTTCAGGCTTTTTAAAGCTGCTCAATGGCCCCTTTACGAAATTCTTCTAAATTTTGAATAATACTCAAGATCCTCTATTTTTGATTATCTAATAAATCATTTTATGAAAGTATATTATCTTACTATATAATATAATTTTACGACTTCCATGATCTCTTCCTGAACCAAACATGAATCTTTCAGTTCATTTGGCTCTCACACTCAATTATTTATTTTATAGATAGATAGACATTTCCATATCATTTAATGTAATGAGCCTAACCCATCTTTTCTTCATGGAAACTAATACAAGACCAGAATGTTCTATTCTAGTAAGAGGACTTTTCCGACCAAACAAAAATCTATAATTTCAGCAAAGTTTTTTTTATTTAATTTGTTCCTTATTAAATTTCAAATACAAATATATATAAAATACAAATATATATCTATAATAGATATTTCATTTTAATATATTTGAAATAAATATTATTTGTTATTTGAAATTGAAATATTTTATTTTAATATAATTTAAATTTGTTTATGCCCTTTCTGCAAATCCAAAAAATTCTTCATTTTTTTATACATAGGTCATCAATTCAGCATTGGATAAAAAGAGGCAAGGTGCCTATTTTTTTCTAATGCATTTTTTTTATAGTAACTAGTAAATAGTTGAAATCATTTTATTGATATGAGTGTCTTATATCAGATAAATTAGTAACTATTCATTTTAAAATGAAAATCATTTCGGTACTAACACTAAGATAGTGGTAGAAAGAATACCCATGTTATGCTTGGACTTCAAATAGTTTGGCTTTAACCATGTTAATGGTCTCATATTATTGGCTGATAGAAAATCAAAGTTGATTTACCAATGAATCACAAAATGCTATGGTTCTTACATATATTATATTATATAATTTCTGAATGGAATTTATTCATAAGTAATTCATCGAGATTGTCCACCTTTCTTATTTTTTATTGTATTTATAAATACAATAAAAATAAGAAATAGAAATCTATTATATTAAAATATTGCTAGTTGGATCCAACCTATTTTTGGAATAGACAACTCGCACACACTCCCTTTCCAAAAAAAATCAATACACCAATCATTATACTTAGATAGGACAGTATTAAACATGAAACTTTCGGCAAATGGCCAGTGTTCAAAAGAAACAAAAGAATAGGTTACATTTTTCATAAGCTTCATATAATATAGATAGGACTAAGAAAGAACCACAATTCTTTTTCCATCATCTCACTTGTCTTTCTTTTTTCTGAATCGATTTCAATCTTCTTCTTTTTTTATTTTTTTATTTTCCATTTTCATTAATTTTTTTCTTATTTTTTAGTGAAATTTTCATTTTGAATAAAGTAGTATTATTGTCTTAGGTTTCATGTCAATTGCGAAATATCTCCTTTGTTCTTTATTGAAAGGCTCTCTAAAAGTGAAAGTTTCTGGTGTACTAAGGACAAGAAGAAAGAAAGTGAATAGATTTGTGAATTCCCCATCTTCAAATCAGTCCTACCTAGGGTAGGGTATTGTCTTAAGAAAAATAGAAAATTCTAGAAATAATTTTCTATTCTACGAGTAAAGTCTTGCTATAATTTGATGAAACAAAGGGCAAGTCTGAGTTAATAAAATTAATGAAAATGGTACTTTTTCCCATTTTTAGGATTACATTAAATAAAAGGATTCACAAATAAAAGAGCCAATGCCACGACTAGTCCATAAATTGTTAAAGCTTCCATAAAAGCTAGACTAAGCAATAAAGTACCTCGTATTTTACCCTCTGCTTTTGGTTGCCTCACAATACCTTCTATGGCTTGGCCTGCAGCAGTACCTTGACCAACTCTAGGTCCAATAGAAGCAAGGCCTACAGCCAATCCAGCAGCAATAACAGAAGTGGCAGAAATCAATGGATTCATGGTAAGTTCCTCGCACCAAAAAAAAAAAGAAATGGTTAATAATACAATCAACCAATGAATTATTACATTTTTTCACTAAGATCCATCGTCGGGTCGAAGTAACTAAAAATTCGAATTGTAATAAAAATATTACTGAATCAACTGAATTATCAGAACTATTTCCATATCTTGTTTTTTTTAGTTTCTACCCATGATAGGTTTTTTTGTAAATCCATATGATGCATACAGCTCTAGTTATTGCACTTCTTTCTTTGGAACCGTTCTTAAATCAATTCTTCATTTTCTACTCTATTCTATTCCTGAGTTCATCTATTTTTTCATTCAATCTATGCATAGCCATAGATAAAAGAGAAGAAAATTGTATTGAATGTTCAAGAATTTCTTTTTTTTTTCTAGAAGTATCCAATAATTTCTGCCTTACTCGATAATTAGTTATTGGGAGATCAGAAATATATTTTTCTTCGACAGAAAAAGAATGAAAATTCATTTGATCCTGATCCTTGTGGAGTGAAAAAGACACTATACTGGATCTACATAGACCTCCTACTACTATCCATAAATGACTTGATTTTGGTAATAAATGAACATTACCATATGGGTATTCCGGTGCATGGTAGACATGGTGCTTCAGTGCATTTCTCTCTCTAATTTAGAATAAATATATTTTTGGACCCTCTCTTTAAAATGAAAAGTGGATGCCCCGGCATGAATCTCGGCAATCACTTATTTTGATTCCACATATTGACCATTTTGAACTAAAATCAAATCTTTTGCTGGAATATTCACATTATGTATAATATCCCGACCCTCAATAGTTACATACATGTCTATAGAACATAAAAAAGTAGGATGTCCATGACGGGTACGTGTGGGATGAACCAAATCCTCATTGAATTTGATTTTTCCACTAGAAGGAACTCGCACATGTTCAGCAGTACCGCCTGTAAATACTCCACCGGTATGAAAAATTCCTATTGTTAGTTGAGTCCCTGGTTCCCCAATTGATTGACCCACAATAATACCTACGGCTTCTCCCAATTCAACCAGATCACCATGAGCGGGACTCCGACCATAACATAATTGACAGATCCAAGATGTACTTTTACAATAAAGGGGGTTCGAATATATATCGGTTGTGCTCGAAAAATTATCAAGCGATTGACAAGTCCAATCCCAACCTCTTGATTTCGAATGGAAATGCATCGTGGACCCATATATATCGTCTGCTAATACATGACCAATTAGTGTTTGGACAAAAAAATTTTCCACCATCCTCCCTTTTCGAGGACTCATGAAAATACTTCGGATAGTACCACAATCTGTTCTACGAACAATAATGTGTTGAACTATTTCAACAAGTCTACATGTGAGGTATCCAGCATCTGATGTTCGCACAATAGTATCTACAATTCCGCTGCAAGCTCTGTAGCAAGAAATTATATATTCCATCAAAGAAAGTTCCTCGCATAGATTGCTTTGACTGGGTAAATCAATCATTTTTCCTTGTGGATCTGACATTAATCCTCTCATACCCACCAATTGGTGTACTTGAGATACATTTCCTCGAGCTCCTAACAAGGACATTAAATGTACTGGATTAGAAGGATCAGTCATCTGAAAATTAGGATTCATTTCTTGTCTCAAATATTCACTTGTAGCATACCATATCTCAATGGATTGACGTAATTTTTCTACCGCGTGTACATTCACATAATGATAGTATTTTTTTCAAAAGAAAACTTTGTTGTTCAGTGTATTGGACTAACCATTCCTTAGAAAGTATTATTAAAAGATCATCAATTCCTAATGAAATAGACATAGCAGTGGCTTGCTAAAAACCCAGAGTCTTCGATTGATCCAGGATATGTGATGTATATGCCATTCCAAAATGATCTATTAATATGCTAATAAGTTGTTTCATAGCAGTTCCATCTATCACTTTATTGTGAAAGACCAGATCAGCCTGTTTTGTCATAAATACCCCCATATTATGCTTAATAGGATTCCACAATGGACCTGAATCAATGATTCAAAAACTTCCTTCCCTTAATCTTAATTCACATAGAAATTCAGGAATTCTAATACCCGCGAAATTGGAGAAAACCAAATTCCTAGACATGGATATCAACTAATCGAATTTCTTAGTTTAGATAGCGTATGAGTAGGCTTAAGAAAACCCTTGTACAACTTCTTCCATTTCTCGATGAAAAGAAATATGACCAATGGTGGTTTGAATGTATATACAATGAATTTATTTCTTTACACTTCTTACGATCAGATAGTTCCTATAAATCTCTTTATAAGTACCCAAAGATTCATATTGAATTTCGATAGGAACTTCTCTTGAGCCAATGACACGTTGATCTAGTCGCCACCGGAGCCACAAAGAACTATCTAAATCTATTCGTTTTTGCTGATAAGCTCCAAGTGCATCATAGGAACTACAACAATATGTTTCTTTCATATACTTATACTTATTCTTATTATTGTTAACTATTTTGTTTTGAGAATTTCTGCAATTATATGTATTATACCTATTTCCACAAATATCTCGATGATTCCCAATTGTTAATACATAGAGTCCAATAAGCATATCTTGAGTTGGTACAGAAATAGGATCTCTAATAGCTAGAGACAAGAGATTCATATGAGAAAACATAAGTAAATGAGCCTCCGCTTGAGCTTCCAAAGATAAAGGTACATAAATAGTCATTTGATCCCCATCAAAGTCTACATTGAAGCCTCTACAAACTAATGGGTGTAAACAAATAGCACGCTCCTCCACTAAAATGGGTTGGAAGGCTTGTACATCCAATCTATGCAAGGTCGGTGCTCTATTCAACAATATAGGATGTCCCCGCATAACTTCTTGAAGTATTTCCCATACAATGGGTTCTTTTTCCTGAATTTGACTTTTAGCAATCCTTATGTTAGAAGCAACATGTCGTCTGATTAAATCATGGATTACAAATGTTTGGAAAAGCTCTATTGCTATTTCGTGAGGTAATCCACATTGATGTAATGAAAGCGAAGGACCCACGACAATGATGGAAT